>BJCO01791428.1:0-13133 GCA_018326465.1 Flaveria floridana | reverse complement strand
GATGAGCGCTCCGAGATTTCGTTTATGCTTTGTGGACATGCACATCAGATGTCCATTGAGCAGTTTGCCGTTCTCTCGGGGCTTTATTTTGAGCCGGAAACTGTTAGCCCTCTATTCACCGAGGGTATTACTGAGATGGAGGAGAGTCGATTGAGAGAGTGGTGGCCTCAGATTGCCGAATGTCCGTTTCAGAGGACTAAGGGCAGGGTCACTGGCATTAGAGATCATCTCATTCGTTACTTGCATCGTATGATCGCCACGTCCATCACGGGACGTGGCAAGAGTCAGGAGTGGTGTACCATTCCCGACTTATTTTACTTATACTGTTTGCTTACGGGGACTAGGTGCAACCTGGCGAGATGTTTGGCGGAGTATTTTGCTACGTATTATCATCACCAGGAGCGAGGAGCGGTGTACGGCAGCGCGTACATCATGGTACGTACATACATACATACATACATACATACACACATACATACCTACACACATACACACATACATACATATATACATACACGCATGTATGCATGGATACATACATACATACATGCATGCATGCATACATACATACATGCATACATACATACATGCATGTATGCATGGATACATACATACATACATGCATGCATGCATCCATACATACATGCATACATACATACATGCATGCATACATACATACATGCATACATACATACATACGTACGTACATACATACGTACGTACATATACGTTAAAATAACACAAAAAATATACGTACATACATGGTCGGTTAATGAGTTATAAAATATAACTTATACGCAAAATTTATACGCAAAAATCTTTAGAAAAATATACGTTAAAATAACACAAAAAATAAACACCATAACTATACGCCGCGTATGGGTCCATACGCGGCGTATAGGTTGTTTAATCTCAGCCAAGAGCCCAAGACAAAAAAAATAATGGTAGCCTATACGCCGCGTATGGTTCCATACGCCGCGTATAGGGCATAAAACGTCAAATCAAAAACCCACCCGAAACGCTGCGTATGGACCCAGACGCCGAGTATAGGGTATAAAATGTCAAATCAACAACCAACCTTATACGCCGCGTATGGACCCATACGTGACGTATAGGGTGCAGGGGTGTTGATTTAAAATATGGGAGTGTCTAAATAAAGGTTGTACTTTTAGTCCCCACCAATGTATATGTTAGTTTTTAAAAATCTAAGGACTAAATTTATAATATGATCAAATCATATGGATCAATTTTGTAATTTTCTCCTAACAAATAAACAAAAGTTGAAAAATCAAATAAATTATTTATAAATCAAAATCAAATGTAAGGTTTTCAAGTGAGGCATGATCCTTTGTTACGAATTGTTTTTATCTTGTCTTTAACTATAGGTGTGGATGATTCTTATTAAAATAAGTTAATGTTATATCTTGAAATTATATGTTTAGTTTTACCGTTAGAAAAATAAAAATTGCTATATCTAAACTAATAAATTATTCATGCACTAAATAATCATATAAATATTAGAAAACGGTAAATTAGCGTTTTCAATTAATGTTTTATGATGGTATAAATATATTTTGTTTGCAAGTAATTTTCACGTTCTACTAGCTAAAATCACATCAATAATACTGTTGTTTTTCTTCAATAATCGTTCACTTGAAACTAAGAATATTCAATTTGTAGGGAAATTTTTATTTTTAGGTTCTCTCAAATTCGATTTTTTTATTTGTTTGATTTTTCAATATTTGTTTAATTTTCAAAGAAATTTGCATAATTGATCCTTATGCTTTGATCATATTGTGGATTTTGTCTCCAGATTGTTAAAAATTAACGGATATTAACGGTGGTGATTAAACTTGCAGCCAACTCCTAAATGTTTAAACTAAGTTTGTAATTTTTAAAATTTAAGGACCAAACTTGTAATATGAACCGAACCACATGGACTACATTTTGCATTTTTCTCTATAATTGTATAATAAAAATTATAATAATTAACTAAAAAATATAATCAAATAAAGGGCGTATCTGGTGCTGCAAATAGCTCCCGCGTTCGCAGGGTCCAGGGAGGGTCCGTCCTATTTAAGGGAAGATGTACGCGGTCTTTCCCCAACATTTTGTGGGGAGGCCGTTTCCACGTATCGAACCTGAGAACTTTGGTCTCTTAGGAACAGCTTCAACCGATGCGGCAAGGCCCGCCCTCTAAAAAATATAACCAAATAAATAATAAATAATAAGAGAGTAGCTTGAGCTTGTAAAATTTTTTACACGACGAACGGAACTTTTAGACAGATCTCCTAATAAATACCAAGTTTATCATAACAAATTATTCTTCTCTAATAAAATAGTGATAGTTTATTAATTTTCATGTATATTCATGAAATATCAAATATGGATGATGATGTTTGGTTGATCACTTGATCCCGTCATTAAAACAGAGGAAAACAAATTATTACAGACTTCAATAAAATAAATTAACCTATATGTTAATAGAAGAAGGAAATGAACAATGGTTTATTGTTTTTTTTGCTCGGGGTACAACCATTCATTGCACCGCCGCCTTTTTCCATTCCCTTATATGTGGTTTGTGCCATTTTATTGTGGTTTAGAGAGAGTGTGTGGTTGTTGGGACCGCGAGCTTTCTGTCGTGCTCATCGACGGTTGCTCTGTCACCGTCCCCGTTGTTGCTCCACCGATATCCCTATTGATATCCCTGTTGTTGCTCGACACCCGGTGCAAGTTGTTGTATGTGTGTGTAGAGAGAGAAGTGTTGATTCACCTTCTTCTCTTTGCCACTGCTGCCAACGTCCACCTCTGATTTGCCTAGATGGTGGCTCTCCTTTGTGTCGATGTACGACGAGTGGTTTCGGGAACCACCTGTATACAGGGCGGAGGTTGAGCACCGCCTTTAGGAAGCTTTCTAGCCTACCAAGGCCTTACGGGGCTTCGATTGGTCGATGACGGTAGGTGACCACTCATTTGAGACGGTGATTTGATGTTTGTGGTTCAAAACCCTAATTTGTTGCTATGAGTCCATGATGATGGGGTACTTCATCTAAGACCTCTCATAAACGTATCTAATTGAATCGATTCTGTATTTGTTATTTCGGCTTCATCTATTTGGGTTTTATTGATCTTAACCCTAAATCTTGATATTTATGTTTTGTCATGTATTTTTTTTGTTGAAATTTATTGGTCGGTGATGATGGACAAAGCGACATTGAACTGCAATATTTTGTTTTTGGTCTATTATGATGGAGAATCTATCGCTGCTCGTGGTTCGGTGATGATGATGATGACAACCTGTCATCTAAGACCCATATCCCTCTGTTAGTGTTAATTGGATTATTTGAGCCTGTTGGGGTCTTGCATTGAACTGTTTCTACTTTGTTGATAGTGGCTATGGTATGATGATAACGATGTGCTTTTGTTTACCTAAGACATCACCGAGTCGGTTATAATTGTAGAATATATATATGTTCTAGACATTGTTGTGATGACTGTGGTAGAGGTGGTTTCTTGACGTGATATAATCAGTGATGGCAAGTGTGATGTTTTGTATTTGCAACCTGTGTTGCAGCCATGATGATCCAATAACTTGATCTGAGCATAATAATCCATCTTTTGAGATAACTTGTTTTGTTTTTGACTTGTTTATAAACTTATAAATTAATATGTTATGCGAGATGGATCTTAACAGATATGTAGGTTGAAATCTGTGCTTTTTTTACTAATCCTTGTATGAATTTAATTTGGTCTCGTTATTGAAATTTGATTTGTCCTTGATGGGAGTTAAATTTGGTTGGGTTGTTCAAATTGGCTTTGGGCAAATTTATTAGTTGGTGTTAACCTGGTGTGTTATTCGATTATTTAGATTTATAGAACACATTGCAACTTTGTTAATAAATAAATTTGTTATTCGATTATTTTAGCTTTATAAAACACATATAAACTTTGTTAATAAATAAAGGTTTCGATGATACTAACGTGATGATAAAAAATATGCATTTATTTGAGTTTCATTTTAACCGGTCTAACGCGCGCGCAACGCGCGCATGGGTTCAACACTAGTTTAATTAACTAGAAAAACTAATAGTGATTTATCTAATCTAAAATTTAGCACTAAAATCATGAAATTAAACCTTAACATCAAAACAAAAACAAAAAAGAAATGACCCGAAATCAAGAAGACTTGTGATTGCAGACTACAGTTTTGTTACGATCAAGGTGGATTGCTTTAAAAAAAAGCCATTGTAATGGAGATTCTGATTGCTTTTCATCATCATAAATTAATAGTGTAATCCCTATGGTTCTAAGAATCGCAAGATTTCACGTTTTCAGACCTTATATGTGACATACTTTTATGTTAGCAACATGCATCGAGTAGTTTACAACTTGCAACGTTTTATTTTGTTTATTGTACACTGTTTTCTACAATAGATATCAAACTCTAAATTATTCATAGGTTATGATCCTATATCTTATCCTAGCCAAGGTTTCAAGATTCCATACACATTTTGGCAGATTTTGTGTTGATGCATAGTTGTGCTTGTGCAATGCTCCATGTTGCATGTATTAGTATTTGTATAACAAACAATACAATATATAGATTTTATTTTAGAAACAGACAAAAGAAAAATATAAACATGATTGACTAAACGTACCCCTCTATATGTTTAATGTAAGACCTGAGAAAAAATAAAGTAAAGTAAGAGATGATGATTTAACTAATTTAGTAGGAAGGATGGTTAAGTTTAACACAATTTTAAAGTGTCTTTGTACTTCAAGATGAGTTGATTTTATACGGTCTGAATTGATTGATTTCGGATGCGCTTCGAATCAAGATGCTGAGGGTCTTTGTACTTCAATTGTAATTCAACCATCAAGTCACATCGATTTCAAAGGGTCCTTTAAAGTTTTCATTTTCGAATCAATGGTTAACTCCATCAACTCTAGCTAGTTGCCTTATATTCTATTTTTACTTTTAAAAGTAGCTTGCTTTTTTCTAAAACTTGCTAAGATACATTAGCCGTCAAGAGTGGTTGTGATTTGAGACATGCAAATGGAATAATGACTTTCTTACAACTCGCAACTTCCCCTCTATGTCTCACACATTTTTTTAATTTAAAATTTACTAAATAGTTAAATAAAAAATTAGGTTTAGCATTTATATCTTTTTTTCAATGGATGATTGAGATTTTTCTCACTTCGTGTATTTCACACCTAATGAATCACACTAATTCCCTTATTTTGTATGTTTATCACAATCTAAGAAATTATTCTTTTATTTATAATTGTTTAGCAGTTCCCTCAAACGTTACACATATCTACCAAATCTAAATCCTTCCGCTTGTGCTTTCGAAAACACTCATGAAGATATCAGATAAACGAAAATTGTCATCATAAAAACATATGTGTATCTTAAACAACCCATTATACGAAAGAAAATCGTAGTCACTGTAATAAAGAACAATTGTATTAGCCATTTACTATTAAAGGGCGTACCTGGTGCTGCAAAGAGCTATCGCGTTTTCGCAGTGTCCAGGGAGGGTCCGTCCCATTTAAGGGAAGATGTACGCGGTCTTTCCCCCACATTTTGTGGGGAGGCCGTTTCCACGGATCGAACCTGAGACCTTCGGTGCCTTAGGAACAGTTTTTTACCGCTGCGCCAAGGCCCGCCCTCTTGCATTTAATTGAAGATGTAACTAGCCATTTACTATTGCACGAATTATAATGAATTTAAATTGAAGATGTAACTAATTATATAGAATTAAGGGTCAAGAATATACACCACCTCTTTATTTTCGACTATACAATAAGTAAAAGGATGAAATTTTTTCCTTGAGAAAGTTCTTTTGAGTTCACCAGTTGTTATCATTGCACAATTTGCGACTTGTAACTGCAAAACATAAAGTTTTATTTATTTTATTTAAAGTTATTTGAGGTATATATTTTTTAATTACTCACGAACTATATTACAGTACAATTTAATTTTATATTATATATTTTTATATTGTAATGACTAATTAAATTGCATTGATAAGTTTGAAAAGCAACTTTATAGGGGTTTCCGTGTTATAAGGAACTTTTTGTGCACTTTGCATAGGCCAACTCTTTTAACCCTTCTCACTCGAGGATCATTCTTTCCTTCTATGCTTTTCTCATCTTTATCTTTTATTTTAATATTTAATATTCTCACTTGTTAAATAAATTTAGTTATTTATTTTAACTACAACAACAACAATAATAATATGAGAAAGTTACAAATAAAAAGGATCACAAAACTAAAAATGTGTAATAATTAATTTCAACCATCAATCTTACTAATCAAAAATTAAATTTTAACAAAAAGTTTGTTAGAGTGTTATTTTAGGGGTAACCGTTTTTGTTAACTTTTTTGTAAATTCACTCATTTTTTAACGTTCATAACCTTGATGTACGATGTTATTTATTTTATATAACATTACACTATAAAATCTAGTGCTTTATCTTTAAAACGAGTATAGTATTGTTATATAAAAGAAAATAAGCTTTTTATGTTTTTAAGTTCATATGTTGTTATTATATTTTTAGTGTAGTTTATTATATCTTTTTGTTAGTTATTATGTTTATTTAAATACTACTGTATTTTTCTAAAATGATTAATTTCTAAAATTATAATGATGGAATAATTGATGTGTGTCTATAATATGTAAACACAATAATAAATTAGCAACTAATTAATCTATACATTAAAAATAATAATAAAATAACATAATGTCTCATTGTGTTTTTAATCGCTATTGTGTTATCTTGAGCACTATGAGTTTTGATAATTACATTTGTGAAATGAAATAATTGTGTAGATCTACTTGTAAAACACAATGATAGATAACAACAAGTTTATATAATATATAAAAAATAACAAAAATAACACATTGTGTTATATTCAACACTTTGAATTTTAAAAAATACATTGATGAAAGAATATTATTGTATCCTTTTAATTCTGAAACACAATAATAGATAACTAGTTTATATAATCTATATAAACAATGACAAAAATAACACAAAACAATTTAAAAAATAAAACACATGATGAATACATATAAGAAATGATGTAAAATAAACACATAATGAACTCATATTTAACACAATAAACATATAAAACACAATTCTTATGTATTTGATACAATAACCCAGATCTCCTCATCTTAAGACAATAGAAGCACATGTGTTAAAGTCACAAATTTTTTTGAGCTTTTTAAATTAAATATCAATTTTTACTATAACCTTGCTATTATGTAATTATTATTATCAATCCTTGTTAATTTTATTATTGTAAACCGGGTCAAAAACCTTATACTTGTAAAATCTACGACTTTCAAAAATTAACACTTATAAATATTGTTTTAAAACCATAATATATTATTTCTCTCCTTTACAAGTGGCTGATGATTTAAATTCCGTGTAAAGTAAATAATCAGCAGGAGTTATTTAGGATTCGTTCTTACGAAAACCAACGTTAGCGAATTATTGAGGATTTGTTTTTATAACAGTCAACGTTAGCGAACACTGATTCTTCGATCTGGATTTGTGTATGATATTATAGTACTATACAACTAACTTGGGCTAGTCTTCTTGTTTTAGGCCCATTAGTTAGATTGGGCCTATTACGTATATACTTTGGCCCGTTTAAAAGTTCTAATTTTCATTATTACCTGCTTGTCTTTGGAACCCGATCATGACATCTAAATTAAACCCTAAACTACCCTAATGGCGGAGGTGGACTTCCAATTTAAACCTAAACATTTTTATTGTAATTTACACATATTCATTACTTAAAATAAACAAAGTTATATATTAATAATAAAAAAAACTTAATTGTAAAAAACATCATAATACAATTTTTAAAAAAGTAAAATAAAAAATCTAGTGATCACAAGACCAACTCCACCTTGCGGCAATTTCATGTTTAATTTGTATTGTTATTGTTTTGAACGGTTTGGCTAAACCATCATCGGACTCCATAAATGTTTTCAAATGGTGTTGTTTTTCTTCTCGTTCCAAATTGTTATCGTCATTTCATCTCGTTTTAATTTTGTTTCAGCCAACTTGAGTCTAATACTATGTTTATCTTGTTTTTTTTCGTTCAAGTTCTTGTATTCGGACACATTTTCAACCAACTATCTTTACTAGACGACCTCAACAACTTTCTTGCCTTATCGTAAAAGTCTTATTGGTGTTGTATCTTTGTTGAGATCAGGTAGCTTACTTTTAAAACCATCATTTGAACTTGTATAGCTACACACTTTGTGTGTTTATGATCTTGTCGTTTCATATGGTCTTTTACAACATGTAATGCCTCCACATATTAAAAGTGTTTGTTAGTTTTCATTTTGTACTCCGTCAACGTCTTGGTAATAATATTTGCGTCTCACACTCCACGAGGTCATTATTGTTTCTATAATTTTATATAATAATTAAGAATAACATATAACTAAATTAACCAAATTCAACAATGTAAAATAAAAAGTATGATGTTGTGATGTAGATGCCTTTGAGCCCGAAAGCTTTAGCATACAAGTCCCTATACTTTATATCCAAGGAAACCATCAACGTGTTGTTCATTGGATTTTACTAATGAAGAACTTGAGCACAAATGGTTACTGCCTTACTGGTGTTATTCAAAATCCCTCCAACCAGGCCGGCCCAATAGATCTATTTATGATTCATTGGGTTTGATGCTCCTAAAAATAAGAGCCTCAAATTTTTTAAAAAGCTTTTATATTAGACTTAGAGTTTATGGGCTCCCATCCTTTGATCCAATTATTAATAGTTCATACTTCCTAGTCCACAATAGAAATGAAGTATTTACGAATTATCGGCCATGAATATAATCAATTAGTTAAAAGTTATGGTTGAGAATTGAGAGGTCACAACAAAGATGGTATGAATTCAAACAATCGATCATCATTTATCTCCTCTTTTTTTCCTTCTTTGTTTAATAAACCAACTATCAAGGTCAGTTTTAAGGTTTTTCTTTGGTTTGTTCGCATGTTGCTTTTGTTCACAGAATTCGTAGTAAAGATTCATTGCTTTTGAATTGTCGGGTTAGTTTTTTTTATTGTTTAATTACTTTTTAAGTTAGCCTGCTTTTTGGTGTTTAGAATTTAGATTTTGGCTTCTTTTTTTTCTCTTTGGTATCTTAGTTTTATGCTTAAGATGTTTAGACAAATCATAAGACAGTTAGGCTACTTTGGGTGTTTAGAATGCTTTTTAATTAATTAATTTGGTGGTTTTTGTGAATTAAAATGCCAATTTTTTTTAAAAAAAGGACCCATTTTTTTTTGTTTCGACTGGGCCCCAAAAGCTCTACGGTAGAATCGGCCCTGCCTCCAACGATCATATTTTTACATCCCTCAACAGCGCTATTCAGGGCTCGCCAACCGGTTCACGTACCCGAGCACCAATCCAATCATGAACATCGAATACGATGTATCTGCCACCCGTTTAAACCCAATGACGAACCGGCCTGCACTTTAAGTGCCTTTAGTATAATAACATAATAACACAAGCCACCGAAAATTAAAAATAAAATAAAAATAGAATATAAGCAAGTTGCTATTAGGTATATTTTAGCCAATAATTGATCACATATTACTTAAAACTTAAGTTTAGAAATATCAAATACGTAACATGAAAAAAAAATTTTAAAAAAATGAAAACAGTTACAACCAACCAATCAAATTAATTAGATAGTTGGGTGGGCCATCTCACTCTCAACGTCTCTTCTTCTTTATAACCCGTTTCCATGTCCAACTAAGCACGCTCCGTTTCCACGACCCGATTGGGCACTCCAACCCGAACCCGACACGGGTCGGGCCACGGGGATGCCTCCGACACACACCACCGCTCCGCCACCCTCAACGCCACCGTCATCCACCGCTCTCTACAAACAGAACTCATGGTCGCCGGACCTCCACCGGGACGAAGAGTGGATACGGCGGAAGGGGAAGCACCTCCACCGCCGTCGCCGGAAAAGCAAAAGCGTCACCGATGAAGATATCGATGAACTCAAAGCTTGCTTCGATCTAGGCTTCGGATTCAATCATTCTTCGCCGGAGTTGGATGATCGCCTTTCGACTACTTTTCCGGCGTTGGGCTTCTATTACGCCGTTAACAAGCAGTATCACGATTCGATCTCCAAATCTTCATCCGTTTCGTCATCGTCTTCTTCGTCAATTTCATACGCATCTGCTTATTCGGATCCTGATTTATCTTCTCCGTCAAACAGCCCTCACACCATAATCAAACACGGTAATTGTTGTTTCTAAACCTAATTACTCTGGATCTCGAATTATAATGATTTGAAATTGAAATTGGAGAGATTTTGCCCTAATTTGAAACTGGATATCGAACCATGACTATTCGAAAGTGAAATTGGAAATGATTTTGCCCTAATTTGAAACTGGATACCGAATCATGATGATTCAAAACTGAAATTGGAAATGATTTTGCCCTAATTTTACTTGTACTTAACGAATCACAACAGGCAAATTGAAAGTTATTGAGATGATATTATGATTTATGAATTGTTGTGTGTGAAGGTGATAATCCACAGACGGTGAAGACGAGATTGAGGCAATGGGCACAAGTTGTTGCTTGTTCGGTGAGGCTATCGTCGTCATCATCATCATGATGAAGAACAAAAGAATATGATGAGTGAGATATCCCAACTATGGTTAGATCAACTAAACCAAAGACTGTAGTTTAAAGAAAGTTTGGACCAACCAATGTAAGATATTTTCTTCTTTTAGTTTTGTGATGATGTGAACTTGCAACCCCTCATGTTTTGTGTGAGTTTTCTTTTTGTAGGGGTGTTAAATTGTGATCTTTTTGTATTGTTTATGAATGTTTTAGTGTGAAAAAGAAGTTTTGGATTTTTTTTATGTGATTGGAGAAGCAATTTGGATATTAAAGTACAGTAATATTGTTGAAACATCAAATCTGTCATGTTGATGCTATTTTTGTTAGGAGATCGTTAAATCATATTACATATAGTGAGTGAATGGAGAATACTTAGGGAGGAGGGGGCGTTGCTCGAAGGGCCTTTCGGGTAGGGGTTACCCGGGCGGTAACACCGCCGCCACCCTCTCGGGTAGGCCCCGGGCACCCAACCGCGGGTTGCACTAGCCGAGGCACATACCGATTCTAACAGCTATAATGCCGTTAATGTTACCGTTGGAGGCCAAGAAAAAAAAATTGCACTATAAATACTCACACATATATACAATATTAATCTACGCAAACACATATATACAAACACAAACACAAACAAAATCACAAGGAGTCCCCGGGGTAGTTCAGGGTAGCATTTCTAGTTTTTTGAATTATTTTAATATTAAAATAAAAGTTCTAGAGTAGTTCAGGGTAGCATTTTCAACTTTTTAGGTATTTCAGGATAGTTCAGGGTACTTGTGATATGACAGTGTGTGATTGGTGAAATTCAGAGTAGTCCTGGGTACTTTAAAGGAGTGCTCCCTCCTCCCTTAGAAAAAGACCAGTGACCAAAGCCTTAAAAATTTACATATATGTGTAAAACATACATGTGGTTTGTATGTATATGTAAGTTGTTATAATAATATTAATTAAGTATTAAGTTGTCTATGTATCGTTATATTAGGTTAGAATTTATGCACGGGTTAAATAAAATAATTAAAATATTATATAGTTAGTAATAAAAATTTAAGTAAATTTTTTATTGGTTGTTACACATTGATAGTAATGAAAACATCATTAAACATTCTAATAACAATAATAAAACAATAAACAAAAGAAAAAAAACAACAATCATCAATACTAATAAAGTAAAATAACAATCAACTAAATTATTATTTTCTAGTACGTTCATATCATCTCCATCTAACCACCTAGGCAGCTAGGCTTCACCTCAGATTGTTCACATGTACTCACCATAATACATTTAATATTTTTGGTAAAATTTTTGATTTCTCAAAAGTTATCTTAATAAATGTTTATTTAATACTATTTTAAAAATACCTTTGATGAGACTTAATTTTCGTTAAAAACAAATTAATTTGTAGCTAATTATTGTTAAAACTATAATACTTTAAAAATATATATAAATGGGTTTATGGATATTTATAAATAATAAAACTTTTTTATGCTATTGTTTAGAACTTAATTATGTTTTTTATCTATACTAATAATATATAAAAATTTCATTATATATATTAGATTATATATATAATTAATTATATATTTTTTTTTGTTTTTACGCGTGTAACACACGAGTATTTAACCTAATAATAATAATAATAATGAACAATAATAATGAACAACTGGTGATAGAATAATTTTGATGTGTATTACTAAAATGATTTTTATGCATATTGCATAACTTTACGTCTTTTATATATGAGTGCGGTTAAACCCAAAATAGCTTTTCATTGAATTAGAACAAATATTTATAGATTTTTGTTAATAATTAATAAATAATAATAATGAGAGTTAAATGTTTTTGTTAATTAAGTTATAGATGATGAGATGGAGGAGGAAAATGATTTGAGGGGGAAAATTAGTGTCATGAGGCCTATAAAAGCCACCACATGACAATTTTAATTAATTCATTGATTAAATATTATAGATTTACACTTAATTATCAATTCAATATATCAAATACTTACAATAAAAAGACAGGTAAACGGGCAACAAGTTGTGTCGTAATCCCTTTTGAATAGCGAAGTATAAACTATAAATTTACACTATATGTATGATTGCAACTTGTGAAGTATAAACTATAAAGTGAATACTCGATACAAATTGATCTGGATTAGAGGTGCACAAACCGTTTTTTTTAACCGGGTTCGGGTTTGGTCAACGCGATCTGGCCCGGTTTTTGACCAAGAACCGGTTCGGGTTGGAACCGGTTTTCAAGCCCGGAAAACCCAACCCGGTTGGAACCGGTCCGGGTTGGAACCGAACCGGGTCGGGTTCCAGAACCGGTTATTTTTTTTAACTCTTTAAATTATATACAAATTAATTATAAATTTTGATTTATTAAAAAATATTAGAGAGTAGATTAATTAAACGTAAATAATAAAATTCATAATACAAATAAAAATTACATTAATTCA
>BJCO01791425.1:0-12424 GCA_018326465.1 Flaveria floridana | reverse complement strand
TTGCTGGGGATGGCACGAGGCGGCTACTCAGCTCTTTTGGGATGACATTCTTTTGTTAATGTTTTTGTATTGTAATGCAAACAAATGATATTTTGTAAATAGTGTTGTATTACTTTGCAAAAGCATTTATAGTAAATTGAAAGTAAATTCAAAGTTTCCACTGCATGGTTTTATTAAGTTAATGTAAATATATGTTTTATGTGCGATGATAGACCAGTTGTGAGGTACCCGGGAACGGGGCCTTACAGAAACTTTGCAGTGAAGGAAGGTAAGAACAAAGGCGGTGAGTGGGAATTTAGGTTTAGACAATTTGTAGATAAGAAGATAGTGAAAGAGGGGGGGAACCGTTGGGTATATTTATATGAGATGGACTTGAGACAAAGTTAATGTAAAAGAATAAACTTTGAAGTCTGAATATCGATCTTATCTCTAAAAAAGTGCCCAAAAAGGTAGTTTTCTTGGAAGTTGAAACTCTTCCAAAGGTAATTTATCTTTGAAAGTTTTGTGAAAAACTTCCAAAGCCATATTTTGACTTTAGAAGATATTTCTTAGCTTAGTGAGAAATGGCTTCGGAAGTAAAATTACTTGAAGTATTTTCTCATCCGAAGAGTATTTGGTTTCAGAAGATATTAAAACTTGAAAGTTTTATTCTTAAAGAGAATTGTTGATACATATGTACCTAGTTTAGGAGCTTAATGTAAAATGTCTTTCATGTCTTACATATATGTAATTGAATGGGTATGAATAAAATACAATATGTGGTTAATGCTTATAATGTTTAATATTTCATTGTTTATTGTGTGATAATGTAAATTGAACTAACTATATAGGTTTGTGAATCTTATGAAGTATTCATGCGAATGGACCATGCTAATGGACCATACGCATGAACACTTCATGCTAATGGACCAGTCGCACGACTGAACCAGGAGACTGGATCAGTCGCACGATTGTGACATGTGATTAACTCAGTCGCACGACTGGACCTTCAGTCATGCGGATGGTTCAACCGCATGCTTTAGTCGCACGACTAAACCATGCTAATGGTTCAGTCGCACGAATGAAGACCCCAAACCTATAAAATGTCTTTCATCGTAAGTATTGATCAGATTGTTGTTCTCACTGATTGGATCGTCAATCAAATAGGATTCCACACTATTTGAGTTGGTATACACGCAGAATCAGTTAGTACTCCCTACGTACACGGTCCTAACAAGAATAAATCTTACGAGACATAATTTCTTTTAGAACAAGTTTTTTCTTCAAATGCATATAAGTACTTATAAGCATATTTTGGCTTTGAAATAAATATTAGTATTTCTTCCAAAGGTAGATTTCTTATAAGTAGTTATCTGATTTGAAAACTTAAAATTCTTCCAAAGGCAATGTTAATGTCTTCCGAAAGAAATATATTTAAGATTATCAAAATTCTAAGGAATATTTGTAGATGATTTTCTAGACAACTTAGGACACAAAAATCCTTTAGAAACAATATTGATTAAGTTTTAAGAAAATCTACTCAAGGTTAATCATTGCAATAGCTGAGAGAAGATATTTAAATCTCTATTCATCAAATGCCTTTGTGAACAGATCAACATATAGTTCATTTGTGTTAACCTTAACTAGTTTTATCAATTCTTTTTCATAATTATCTCTAATTAGATGATACCTGATATTGATGTGTTTTGTCCTTGAGTGTTGTACATTATTCTCTATGATAGAGATAACACTGTTGTTATCTATATGGATGGGAGTATTTTTGAAGTTGTATCCATAGTCCAGCATTTGATTCTAAATCCAAAGTACTTGGGCACAGTAACTTGTAGCAGTAATGTGTTCAGCTTCAGCAGTTGATGCAGATACACAGGATTGTTTCTTGCATTGTCATGAGACTATCCTTCCACCAAGGAATTCACATCCCCCAAATGTTGATTTTGCAGTCATGTTTCATCCACCATAGTCACTATCTGTATAGCATACAGATTAAAGTCAGAATTCTTTGGATACCAAAGGCCTAGCTTAAGGGCACCTTTGAGATATCTAAGAATTCTTTTAATAGCAACCAGGTGTGACATCTTAGGATTGGCTTGATATCTTGCACATATTCATGTAGCAAACATGATATCAGGCCTGCTGGCTGTAAGATACATGAGAGACCCAATCATAGCCCTATAAAGATGTTCATCTACACACTCCCCCTCAAGATCAGGTCCAAGGGAGTGGTTTCTGGCTATGAGTGACTTTGCAACCTTACATTCAGTCATATTGAATCTTGTAAGTATGTCCTATACATACTTTGACTGACTTATGAAGATGCCATTATCAACTTGCTTCACATGAATACCTAGAAAGAAATTAAGTTCCCCTATGGCTTTTATTTTAAACCTATTCTTCATCAGCTTCTTAAAGTCTTTGTAGAGCCTTGGAATAGTTGACTTAAAGATAATATCATCTACATATACTTGAACCAACATCATGTCATTTCCTGTTTTTTTATAAAGAGAGTTCCATCTATAGTAGCCCTCTTATAGCCAAGTGACAAAGATACTGAGATAGTGTCTCATACCACTTCCTTGGAGCTTGGTGCAACCCATAAAGAGTTTTATCAAGCTTGCAGACATAATCATGATGATCTGGGTCTGCAAAGCCAGGTGGTTGTTTGACATACACCTCTTTATAAATCATCCCATATAAAATGCACACTTGACATCAAGTTGGTAGACCTTGAAGTCCTTGGATGTAGCAAACACCAGGAATATCCTAACAGCTTCAAGTCTTGCTACAGGAGCAAAGACATCAGTGTAATCAATTCTTTCTTCTTGTGTGTACCCTTGAAAAACTAGTATTGCCTTGTTTTTTATGACAATTCCTATATCATCTTTCTTATTCCTAAACACCCACTTGGTTCCTATTATAGTCTTCCCTTAAGGAAGAGGATATAGGCTCCAAACCTTTTGCCTTTTAAATTAAAGCAGCTCCTCTTACATTGCTTCAATCCAACTTCCATCCTTTAAAGCCTCATTAATTTTCTTTGTCTCTATCTAGGATAAGAAACAAGAGTATAGACAAATATTTTTGTCATGGGTTTGTCCTCTTGTTCTCACTCCCTTTTCAACATCTCCAATGATGTTTGTGATGGGGTGTGACTTATGGATCCTAAGTTGAGGGATCATAGTAAGTTGATTAAACAGATCTAAATTTGAGAAGTTTAGATCTGGCAATGAAGTGTCTCCCACCATATCAGCATACTTATCAAGAGAAGCTTGATCTAATAAGTGTGTGACATCATTGATGTTGTCTTTAATGGAGTGGTTGTCAGCATCAAAAAATTCTTGATCACTGTCACCACCACCATATCTTCCTACATTTGAAATTCCTTCATTTGTGTTTGGTGCCTCTGAGCTAGAATTTTCAGGCACTTCAGATGTATCAACTTGATTTCTTATTTTTATGCTGATAAGAACTTCACTTGCAAAGTTAGTTACAAGTGGAGCTGAAGTAGTAGTCTTGTTTGGTCTTCTCAGCTCAAATCTTGGTTTAGGATCTTCTATATTACCTGTAGATCTTGAAACATATTCACAAGATTTGTTAAAATAGTTGGTAACTAAATCAAGATCAAATAGCCAGTCAGGATTAGAACTTTTCATACAAGGAGTGTGCTCATTGAAGATCACATTGGCTGATTCTTCAACTACTCTAGTTCTGAGATTGTAAACTCTATAAGAGCACAGGAAGAGTATCCAATAAAGTGTCCATCATCTGATTTCTTAGCAAACTTGGCTACTTGATCTTTGGTATTCAAGATGGTGCATGTACATACAAATGATCTGAGAAAACCAATAAAAGGTCTTCTTTTATGCCACAATTCATAAGGAGTCTTACCATAAGTCTTGACTATTAAAAATCTATTCTGCACATAACAAGCAGTGTTAACTGCCTCTGTCCAAAAGGTGATGAGCAGTTTATAGTCAGACAACATGGTTCTTGTAGCTTTAATTAGTGTCCTGTTTCTCCTCTCAACAACACTGTTTCACTGAGGAGTCCTGGGAATACTATATTGTCTTGTAATACCCTTTTCTTCACCAAATGTGTCAAGGATTTGGTTCTTGAATTCAGTTCCTTGATCACATCTTATGATTTTGACCCTATGATCACTTTGATTCTTAATTTTCAGAATGAAGTTCTTCAAGATCATAGGAATCTCATCCTTAGTTCTAAGGAAAAAAACCCAAGCGAATCTTGTGAAATCATCTATGATCACTAAATAGTATAAGGTTCTTCCTAGACTTATTACACTGGTGGGGCCAAAGAGATCCATGTGTAATAAGTGTAGGGGAGTAGTGATAGAGTTCTTTTCCTTTGGCCTATGGGACACTAAGTGGTGTTTCCCTTTCAGGCATGCAACACAGTGATCATCACTTGTAAACTCTTTCTTCAGCATTTCAGGTACCAAATCATTCTTAATTAACTTATTCATGTTCTTAAAGTTTACATGGTACATTCTTTTATGCTAAAGGAAAGACTCATCACTATTTACTTTAGATAGAAAGCAAGAAACTTCTTCTAAAGGAGATGTTTCCTACAAACTAATCTTGTACATGTTCCCTTTCCAAGATGCTCTAAGCAGGACATGCTCTTAAGGAATGACCACCCCAGGATTGAGAACAATGCACTCATTCTCATTGAAGAGCATGTTATGTCTCTGGTCATAAAACTGGAATACACTTAGTAAATTGTACCCAAGCTCCTTAACAAAGTTTACCTTCTCAATGCTGAGCTTACCATTTATGACCATGCCCCTTCCTATAATGTGACCTTCAGCATCTCCTCTAAAAGCAACTGGCCCTCCATCAATTCTTTCAAAGTTTTGAAGCAGAGAGACATTGCCTGTCATGTGCCGAGAACAACCACTGTTAATAATTTATATATTCTTCTTGGTCTTTAGCTATTTCTGCATAATAAAAAAGAGTTAGTTACATTTGAAAACCCAATCCTTATTGGTCTTGTGCTTTTCAAAATGAATTGAAGACAATGCAACAGTAATTGATCCTATGTTAAGACTTTGGGGATCATTTGCTATTGTTAATAAAGAATTTTCAGTCACATGATCTTCCTTTATCTTCCACACCATCTTTGAAAGATTAGACTTGACCTTCAATGCTTCAGAAGTTTTTACAACTTTAAAAGTTTTGAAGACTGACCCTTCGTAAGATCTTGCTTTCACTGTAGCAAGCTTCAGCGCGTCCGAAGCATTCCTTTCTTCCGAGACCAAAATATATTCCGAAGGCAAGTTTTCACTTGTCCTCATTTTCATTTTGGAGCTTCCAAAAGAAAAACAGCTTTCTTTCAAAGCTTTCTTCTTCTTACTCCTCTCAGAAGTCTTCTTACTTGTTATGTTGACAGTACTTTTTGGATTATAGAAGCAATCCTTAGCAAGATGAGAAGTACTGCCACACATAATGCAGTCAATTTGCTTTCTTCTGATGGTTTTCTTATGAATGGAAGACTGAGTTTGATCACTTTCCATCTCCATGCTCATCCTTTCAGATGTTGTAGCAAGCTTTATAAAGTGAAGCTTGCATTTGGAGGTGGATGGTTCATATTGTGTAGCAGTGTTACACAACTGATCAGCCTTCATTCCTTCATAGGGATGAATTGGACATGAACTTGAACTCTTGGTACTAGAGTTCAAAGTTGTATCCTCAGTCTTTACCTCTTCAAAACCTGTAGTGATAAAACTTATTTCTTCTTATAGTTGAAGGTGGCCTTGATCTCTTAAGCTCTCTTTGATTTTCTCTTGGCTGCTTGGATCAAGTTCTTTCTCTTGGACTTTGTCATCCCTGACTTCTTTCTCTCCTCAGGGAAATAGTGACCCTTATCAGAATGATCTTTTTTACTCTTCCCAGATCTATCATTCACTACCTCCTTTTCATCCTCTTCATCACTAGGATCTATGAATGGAAGCTCATCTTGACTAGTTTCACACCTAGGAGATCTTACAGACAATAGAGTGTGTGGAGGAGCTATCTCACTAGATCCCAGTCCCTGTTTGTTTTGATAACATACTTTGGCATGCAGGGATGAGGATATTATGTTCTTGAAGTTCTCTTCTTCAAGAACATGTTTCTCTGTCATGGCTTTGCTGATCACTAGCTCACCCTGACACTCAGTTAACTTAGTGACGAGATCTTTAATTTGAGTCCTTTAGTTGGTATGCTCATGTTTAAGAGTTGAAATGGTTCTCTTTAAGTTTTCTATTTTTAACTTATACTCATTTTTAGCTCTTTTGAAATCAGATTTTAAAATGTTTAAGGACTCAAGATCAGATCTTATCTATAAGTTATAGGACCTATATCTATTTACTTTAGCAATGCACTCTGGGGTACAAAGATGTTCCAATACATTGGCTTCATTAAGATCTGCCATCAGTGCTTGGTTTGGAGACACATCTTCTACTTGAAAGCTCCAATCAAACCCACTTTCTTCCATAGCAACTGCAGCTTGCTGCTTGGGCTTCTCAGTGTGTGGAGCTCCCTCAATATAGTTTGGTTTAGGTTGTGCCTGACCTCCATTTGTCCTGGGTGCCTTGTACTCTCTAGCAAAGTGTCCATCTAGTTACAGTTGTAATACTTTACTTTGCTCTTGTCCAGCCCAAACTTTCCACTGGATATATTGCTAGGAAACTTTCTCCCTATCCTCTTGTAGAATTTCTTGTCTCTATGAGTGAGAAGAGTCATTTGTTAAACTATTTCCATATACTCCAGATCATCCGAATGGATATAGTCTAAATCTTCAAGGGTGAAGAGAAAGTTTCCTGTGCTTTCATCATAAGACACAAAGGCTTGTGATTAACTTGTCTCCTGGAATGGGCTTCCTTAGATGTAGCTCTCCTTTGGTGTCTCTGGGAAGGTGATGAAAGGGCCCTTTGGTGAGTTGTCAGGGTAAGAGATGAAATGGTGATGTGGTTCTCTACAATCCCTTTCAACCACATGCAGGGCAGAACTCTGTTGATTGCTAAAGTTGCAAGAGAGATTTTGCATGTTCATCTCTATCTGGTAACCACTGAGTATGCCATACAACTTAATGAGAATGAGGGTCTTGAGATTTTCAATCCTCTTAATGACCACACAGTAGTGTGTCCATTGTCTAGGAATAGAGGACATGAACTTTCTCATAATATCCATGTTCTCCAGTTTCACTCTAACATCTACCAGAGTGTCCACAATCTCAACATACTTGAAGTATTGTTGAGTCATGGTTTCACCTATTTTGAAGGTGAAGTTCTCAAACTGCTGCTTTAGAAGGTCTTTCTTGTTTTCTTTGGCTTTAGTAGACCCTTCATACATAAGCTTCAGTGCATCCCAAAGCTACTTGGCAGTTTTACACTTCTTGAACCCTCTGTAGATGGCATATGGAAGAGCAGTTTAGAGAGCAGTCATGGCCTTTTGATCTACATCTATTTTTTTCTATCTTCTTCAAAGTAGTCAACCACTTCCTTTGGGGTTATGCCACCTCCAGCAATAGCTGAAGAGGTGCATGGCATGTAAGGTTCTGAGGTAACATACTCCAACATTCTATTGTCTTGTGACTTGATGAAGCCTTCCATTCTTAAACACCAAGTATCAAAACGATCAGGAGTGATCAGTGGGGACTCTACCATGGTACCGGTTTCTATATCAAACTTAGATGCTACCATTTGAGATGTTAAGTGTTTTATGAGAAATGAGGAGATTTAAGATGGTAAGATCTTACAATCAAGAGGCTGGAATGCTTTGATAACAAATTATGGGACCGGTTAAGGGATGGTCAATATAATCACTCATAATGAGGAGAGTTTTAGAAACTTAACAGTTCAAATAGGGAACCAGATTTAGAACAAAATGCAAAGAACACAAGTAAACAATAAGACAGAATTCAAGAACAATATATATAGTTTTCAAGAATGATGTATATTAATCTTAAGTTCTTTTACAAGAGTTACAATGCATATGTTAAATAAAATACAAGACCCTGAGATACTTTATACTACATCCTACAACTAGCTATACTTGGAAAGCTAGTTGGAACATTAAAAGACAACAAAATCAATGTAGAGTCAAAAGACAGATTGCCTTTTGACTAGTGACTATGACATGTCATAGCTCACATCCTATTATTTTACAAAAAGGATAAAAGTACATAAAGTAGAAAGTTATAGACTTAAGACCTCAATGTACAGTTGCAAAAGCATGGATCTTTTCACCAACTCATGTAAGGTGGTGAGTCTTTAGAGTTGTAGCGGAAAGTGGATCAACTTTATGCAAAAAGTACATCTGAAAAAAGCATGTTCTTCTATGTCTTCGAAAGAAACCAGTGTTTACTTCATTTGGCTTTGGAAGACTTTGTCTTTGAAGCTACGGAAGACTTAATCTTTGGCTTCGGAAGATTTGATCTTTGGCTTCGGAAGATTTTATACTTAGAATAATTATTGTGCAGAGTATAAAGCTTCTGAAGCAACTTTGGCTTCAGAAGATTTTATACTTAAAATAATTCTTGTACAAAGTATAAAACTTCTGGAGCAAATTCTACTTAGTACTGAGTGCATGCATACAGTAAGTCTTTGGTTGCTTTACTTGCATCAGCCTTTATATAAAACCTTACAAATATGAACTCGAATAAGGAGACGTGACTCCATGGTATGACAAGAAGTGTTTGTTGGTGCGCTTTCTTTGTCTAATTCAAGAAAGCATAAACTCTAGTTAGTCTAATATGTAGAATTTACTTCTAAGAATATTTTTCTTTTGAGAATTGAATATGAAAGAGAGCTCAAGCTCCTTCCTTCTAATTTTTTAGATATTGCGCACTACAACAAAGATGTACTCCTTTTTATTTGTCTCATAAAGACTAACGTTCATAAAGGCTCTCGAAATTTTCAATCATCATCTTTTAGTGGGGAGGAATAACACGGTATGGGAGTGAGACCAAGGTGAACCACTAGTAGAATAAGCCCTTCCTACATGTTAAAATGTTTTGCAACCTCAAGTAGAGAGATCAACCTGCACCTCTGATGTTAGGTCCCGATAGAAACTTTCTAAATAAACCAAATTGGTGGCGACCTTACCAAACTTACCACATGCCATTTTACTCGAATATGGAGTAAGTAGTATCAATTAGAGGAGAAATCATCTTTTTTTCTTTGTCTTTCTTGGTAAAAACTTTTAAAACCACAAGTGTCACCAACCGAGGCATAGATTAGATACAACGAGTATGGCGACCATACCCGAGATAGTAATAATAGTAGTGCTTGTAAGGAAATTTAGACGACATTAGTGAAATGTACTACTAGCTAGGTTATGATTGACCTAACCATAAAAAAAAACTAGCTAACATGTAGGTCAAACGGGCGAACCATGGTATAACCAAGCAAACACACGGCCAATGTTGAAAACCAAGCTAACACGTGGGCAACGTTGCAACGTTCTTGTTGAACCTTTTGCTTGTCGTAAGCATGACCTCTGAGCCCTTTGATTATAACCTCTTATTTTTTTGACTATTCACACTTTCGAATGTGGCCAGACAAAAAAACAAAATGATATCAATAAATTATGAAGGTTCCATCTAAAAAGCAGGTGGTAATGGTTGGCGGGCTCATACAAGTCCTCATCCAAGGTTCCATAAAATGCAATTTGTTGGTTTGTATAGATGTTTAAGCTGGGAACGAAGTCAGGCCGCAATTGAGATAAGATTTCAGTCTCCCTATTCGAGAATCTTTGGATCTACATTTATGTTATACGCTCATGTTCTTAGCATCACTAGTTACGAATTTTAGTCTCCTTCGGAGGTCTAATGACTTGGTGAAGGCTATAAATTTGAAAGTGTCATTTTTTTCCTTTATTGGTGTGAATCATGGATAGAGATTACATTCTTTCTCATTCAGTTAGTTGGCTAAGAAGCGATTAGACTCTTGGATATGTTGGTTGGAATCCAGTTTGTTAAATCATTCCTTTTAGAACAGCTTGGCTCACCGTCGAGGCTTCTAAGCAAACTCCCGACGTGAAGCTATCTTTCATCAAGAATGCGATACGAAAGTAATAAACGTACAAAGAGTTGTTGATAATGTAATGTGGTAGTTGCCTAGCGTCTTGCTAGCTACTTCTTATTTATATAAATATTCATTCTCGGTTCTTATAAAATGAACTATAAACTAAGAGTACTCATAGTGGGCCGAAGACTATAGACCTCCATCTTAGTATTTTCTGGAAAAATTTTCCAACGAACCCAAAAACCCTCACAAGGAAAAAATTTCCAACGAACCCAAACCCTCACAACATAGCCACCTCAGCCCCATTTAGCCGAGAGAGCACACAAAGCTTTTGAAGCTTCGTAGCAACCTCAACCTCATCTCATGTGTGATACCACACCCGCATTACAAGTGCTCTAAAGGATCACAAGTGTAACTAAATCCATATATCAAATATAATGAAAGAGGTTCTAGATTCATACACAATGTATAAATCTGACAAAAGGTAACTGCCGTTTACAAAAAAGTAAACTGTATAGTTTACAGAGTAAACGACCGTTTACAATGTCTGTAAACAATAGTTTACTAATTTGATAATTATAGTTTAACAGAAAGATAGTGTATGTAACGTAAAACCCTTGACGAAAACACAACCTAGTAAAATCAAAGAGCAATCATAATTAAGTAGGTTTGTGTTCCCAAGTTTAATTAATAGCTGAAAGAAAAAAAAAGAGAATTAGAGAGAAAAAAAGAATTGAATGAGAAAAGAAAGATATTTTATACTTGTGGCATCTCACATCGAGTTCGAAGAAAAGAGAGAAACTAAGGATTTTAAGTGTTTTTAATTTTGAAAGAAATAAAAGGAAAGTTACAATTTAACAGCTTTATTAATTAAGTGGAAGGTTTAAAACTTTAAATCAGTAAATGATAATATTTAATTTTGGAAAAAAAGAATCTTTCTTTTTCACTTCTTTATATTTTGGAAGGAAAGCTGGATTGAAATATTATTAAACAAAGATTTCAACTCTTTGCACTTCTTTCTATTAAGACACTCAAGAACATAAATCTCAACTGATTGTTTTCTATTTCTTTCCATTTCTTATTATAAAAATGACTCGTGAAAACAACGTTAAAAAAGAAGTAGAAAGGTTTTCTGAATAACCACATTATTAATTTTAACCTTAATTAATATTTTCTTCACCTATTCTTCTATATCATTATATATTTTTAAAAAATATAAATAAAAATTAGTCCCCGTACAACGAATAATATCTTTTACAATGACAACATGCATTGTGCAAATTCTTTTGTTCTATTTATAAAGTGATCACGACTAACGATAATGTCACTATATGAGGCCTAAATAGCAGCAACTAGTCACCATTCACCAATGGATTCAACCTCCACCCACCATGGTGAGCTCACCGAACCCATGTTACCACGGGCGGTGCCATCGGCACCAGTCTGCGAGGTGGTGAGTTCAGAGCTGGAGGAGATACTATCGGACACGAGCTTAACTTCCTTCAAGCGTTTCCAAAAGGCAACGACGATCGAACTGTATAGTTTGTTCCGACTAGCGGGTCCAGCGATCGTCGTGTACTTGTTGAACAACGTGACTTCGATGTCTACCCAAATCTTCTGCGGTCATCTCGGTAACCTTGAGTTAGCAGCGGCATCCTTGGGAAACAATGGTGTCCAACTTTTTGCATATGGTGTCATGGTAACAAAACAATACAGTTAACCCTTAAATATTATTCTTTTAGTTTTTACACGTAATCAAAATAATTAAGGGGTGTCAGGTGTTTGACTTAGGCACTTAGCTTTTTGCTTAACGATCTGATATACGTAATTATTATCTACATGCAGTTTGTGCACACGATTATATATATTTATTAAATATGTAATTACTAACTTGGTGTACCAACTAATAACCACCAACCCAGACATTCAAAAACCACAAGATCGCTTCGATGACTGTGCTCATAATCAAAATAATTGCGATTTTTTAATTTCCTTTGCAAAGACAATGCTCTAATAGAAGCAAGTAGAACTTTTAATCATTTCTCTAAAGTTAATAGATTTTATATTTGATTATTAAAATCAAATAAACAAACAAACAAACAAACAAACATACCCAGTGTATCTCGCTGAATGATTATTAAAATCAAATATCATTAATTAATAATACATGTGTTTTTTGGAATCAAAGAAATAATTTTCTAAGTTCTTTAGAAACTTGTTATTTTTAAAAAGGTTTTTAGCAACAACAAGCTTAAAGATTGTTTTTGAGTTTTCTTTATGTTTTAACGGTGATGCTTTTTCATTTAAAATATGTTATTTGGTAGGTAATTAGTGGTTAAAAACCCTAAAAATACTATAGCAATATATATATATATATATATATATATATATATATATATATAT
>BJCO01791417.1:0-20704 GCA_018326465.1 Flaveria floridana | reverse complement strand
TTGCTGTTTCATGGGCTTCTTCTCTGCTTCAGCAACTTTTCCTTTCAACTTCTGATCCTTTGGCAGGACAGGAGTGCTGGTATTACACTCCTTTCCTGAATCAGAAGTGCCTAACACTTGGAATCCAGCTGAGATGAAGACACCTTTTTGCTTTGGGTCAATCTTCAGCTTGGACTCAGCCACTTTCTTAGCAGTTCTTCTAGCAGCTTTAGCTCTGCTTCTTCTAGCCTTAGTAGTTAGGAGTTGGTTTTCACATGAGGAGATGAGTACATCTTCATGTTCCTTCCCTATGGTGGCCACTATTGTTGCTTCTTCCTTCAATTCTAATGAGGAAGGGTCAGCAGTTGGAACCTCTTGCTCCTCAGTAACACATATAGGTTGTCTAATAGACTCATAGGAGTGTGGTGGAGCAATTTCATAGGATCCCAACCCTCCTTTGTTCTAATAACAGAGTTTGGAATGGGAGGATGATGCAATAATAGCTTGGAAGTTTTTCTCAAAAATAGCATGCTTCCTAGCCTGAGCCTTAGCAGTGACAGCTGGGCTTGAGCCTTAGATAATTTGGATATCAGATCCTTGATTTGAGTCTTGTAGTTGGTGTGTTCATGTTTTAAAAGAGATACGGTTTTCTCTAACTCCTCAATTTTCTTTTGGTAGTCGGATTCAACTCTCTTAAAGTCAGATTTTAAGATATTTAAAGACTCAATGTCAGATCTGATTTCCATATTATAGTCCTGATAAAGTTTAACTTTAGCTATACAGGCTGGAGTACAAAGATGTTTATATACCTGGGCATCATCTGTTCCAGCCATGAGAGCTTGAGCAGGAGTCACATCATGTACCATGAAGCTCCAGTCAACATCTTGAGCTATTTCAACTGTTTCAGTTGACTTTTCATCTGGCCTTGAAGTTGAAGGATGTGTGGAGGCCTGTGGGGTTCCCGGATTGTTCCTGGGAGCCTTGCATTCCCTTGCAAAGTGACCGAGTTGGTTACAGTTGTAACACTTTGCCTTGGTCTTGTCAAACCCAAACTTACTGGTAGTTGGGTTTTGAGGGAATTGCCTTCCAGTTCTCTTAAAGAACTTCTTAGCTCTATAAGTTAAAAGAGCCATCTATTGAACAATGTCCACGTACTCTACATCGTCTGGACTGAAACACTCAAGATCATCAAAGTAGTATTGAAAATCACCAGAATGTCCACTTCCTGAGACAAAGGCACAACTTTCCTGAAAGACATTGTGTTAAGCGTTTTGAGACCTTGGAGTCTTAGGGAAAAAGATGTATGGTCCAGAAGAGCAGGATGGCTGCTGGTGGGTCAGGTAATGCTGAGGTTTTGGGGTTAATGAGCCTTCAGCAACCATTAAAGTATTGCTAGCAGGAAGACTCATGGGTCTGCTTGTTTGGTGGCCCTTCTTACTCTCCATCTCTATGAGATATCCATCGAGGATGCCATAGAGTTCAGTCATGGTAAGAGTGTTCAAGTTTTCTGTTCTCTTGATAGAGACACAGTAGAATGTCCACTCGTTTGGAAGAGCACTAATGAACTTTCTAGTAAGATCTCTAAGTTCGGGAGTGATCTTTACAGACTGAAGTGAAGAGATAAGATCTATGTACCTGAAGTACTGCTGGCTGAGGGTTTCTCCAGCAATGTGAGTGATGTTCTTGAACTGCTGCTTCAGTGAGTCCTTTGAGTCGTTAGAGTTTGAATATATCAGAGTAAGTGCATCAAACAATTCTTTAGCATTCTTGCAATGCTCGAACCCCACCATAATGGAGTTCGGTATTGCAGTCATAAGAATGGTCATAGCATTGCTGTCGATGTCCATCTTCTTTTTGTCTTCATCAGAGTAATCCTCAACAGCCTTCTCTATCATGGCACCATTCCACCAGACGCTGGCACCTTTGGCTTATACGGGCCATTGACAATGGAGTTCCACATTTTGCTGTCTTGGTATCTGATGAAGCCTTCCATTCTTATGCTCCAAGACCGGAAATTTTCAGGAGTGATGATGGGAGCCTTTGTCATAGTTCCCATCTCCACTTTGGATTTGTTGAGGGCCATTTTGAGTGAGTGAGTTGTAGGGAAAAGGGAAAACCAGGTTGATTTGGATGGTTAGATCATGCAATCAAGAGCCTAAAGAGCTCTGATACCAATTGCAGGATCAGTTGGGGTCACTTAACACTTAGTTTTTCACTCAAACTCACCTTGAACAACACTCGTATAAAGATAGAGTCAATAAGAGTTGATCACAATATAGCAACTAAGAAGAAACACGAAAAGTAATTTTTAAGGTACTTTTATATATTGCTTCTCAACTCAAGTATTACAAGACTCTTACAAGCTTTGCTGAAATGAGTTACAATGAGAACTTGTATATAATACTACCTACAGCCGGATATACTTTGATACCAGCTGGAATCCTATAACTAAAGCCTATACTACAAGACTATAGTTTAAGGTATCTCAGATAAAGAATTATCTGAGATATGGTAGTCAGGACATGTCCCTAACTTACCTTTTGTCACCAACTAAAGTTGGTAATCTATACTGTCATAAAAGGTAAACAGTGGAATAAGGTATGGTCAACTACATGGCTCTTTAGGAAGAAGCCATGTTGTGTCTGCAGCGGAGTGTCAGAGACCATACTTGTGTCCGCTGGTTCATAGCAGTGTCTTCCAAAGGTTAAGTGACTTCGAAAGAACAAGTTCTTCCGAAGCTACTTATACTTCGGAAGAGACTGCTTCTTCTAAGACTTGGAAACTTCTTCTTTTCTTAACTTCGGAAGTAGAGTTCTGTCTTCGGAAGTTGATCTTTCACTTTATCTTTGGAAGAACTCTACAACCTTCGGAAATTCCATCCTAAGCTTCGGAAGTCTTTGTATGTAGTACCAAAAATTATCTACGTGAATTGGTTTTGGTTGCACCAGCCTTCTTCTTGATCCAACGATTACTGATATGATAGAGGACTGTGTCATAGAACTAGAAGGTCATAGGCTTTCTTCTAAATTACATGTTGTGCCCCTAGGAAGATTTGATGTAGTACTATGGATGGATTGGTTAGCAACCTATGAGGCAAACATCGTGTGTCGCAAGAAGATGATTCGATTAATTCCGCCCGATGGAAGTTCGGTGACAGTTTACGGCGATCACATCACTACGGTTCCAAAGGTGATTTCTATGGCGGTGGTAGGAAAGTACATGAGATGTGGATGTAGTGCCTACTTGACCTACATGAAAGATGTGGATGCGTCAGTACCCCAACTGTCTAATGTGCCGGTTGCGCGTGACTTTCCGGACGTGTTCACAGAAGACTTACCAGGTGTGCCACCAGATCACGAAATCAAGTTTCAGATTGATCTGATACCCGATGCTCAACCCGTAGCCAAGGCACCGTACCGATTAGCTCCTACCGAGATGAAGGAACTAATGGTTCAACTGGAGAAGTTGATGGATAAAGGGTTCATTCGACCGAGTATCTCTCCATTGGATGCTCCAGTCTTATTCGTGAACAAGAAGGACGATAGTATGCGGATGTGCATCGATTACTGAGAGCTGATTAAGTTGATGATAAAGAATCGGTATCCATTACCGAGGATTGATGACTTGTGATCAGCTTCAAGGTGCCAGTTGGTTGTCGAGGATAGACCTCCGATTTGGCTACCATCAGCTGAAGGTGAAGGAATAGGATATTCCTAAGACCGCTTTTCGCACGCGTTAGGGACATTACGATGCCCTTAGCCGAAAGGAGCGACCCGAGTTATTAGTGGTTTATGACCGCTGACGTGATAACCCAAGTGAAATAATTTCAAGAAGTGACGTTGAAAGAGGATCGCCTTAACTCCGAAAGAATGAGAGGACTAGTCGTAGAATTGGGTGAGAACACTCTCGGTGTTAGAACCTGAAATGGACGGATGTGGATCCCTCGTTACGGATATCTACGGGGGCGAATTATGGATGAAGCTCACAAGACTAGATACTCGATTCATTCCGGTGACACGAAGATGTACTAGGATATGAAGAAGGATTATTGGTAGCTGGGTATGAAGCGTGATGTAGTAGAGTATGAGAGGAAGTGGGAACACATCACCATGGACTTCATTACAAAGTTACCCCGCACGGCGAGGGGGTGCGATACCATTGGGTGATAGTTGATCGTCTGACCAAGAATGCTCACTTCCTACCGATCCGTGACACGTATTCATCAAGGAGACTAGCGGATTTGTTCATTAAGGAGATTGTAGCTTGTCATGGTATACTGGTGTCTATCGTGTATGATTGCGACACTTGGTGTACATCCAAGTTTTGGAAAAGATTTCTTGATGTGATGGGGACGAGGCTACACATTAGGATTGCTTATCATTCTCAGACAGATGGTCAGTATTAGAGGACAATTCAGACACTTGAGGATATGCTCCAAGCATGCGTAATCGATTTTGGAGGAAGTTAGGATGATCACTTACCGTTAGCAGAATTCTCATACAAAATTAGTCATCATGCCAGTATTGGTATGTAACCTTATGAGATGCTATAAGGTAGAAGGTGTAGGACGCCCGTATGTTAGGGTGACATTGGGCGGAAAGAGTTGGGAAGCCTTGAGGTGATCGAGGCTACAACTGAAAAGTTAGAAAAGATCAAAGCCTTCATGAAAGCGGCGAAGGATAGAAAAAGTTGTATGCTGACAAAAGGCGTAGACCAATCGAGTTCAACGTAGGTGAAAGAGTTATGTTGAAAGTCTCGCCTTGGAAGGGAATTATCCGTTTCAGAAGGCGAGGAAAAAGAAGCCCGGGATATATAGGTCCTTTCCAAATCATTGGTCGAGTAGGAGAGGTGGCCTATAGGTTAGAGCTACCTGATGAGTTAAGTGAGATCCATCTGACATCCCATGTATCTCATCTGAGAAAGTGTTTAGCCGATGAAGATATGATTGTACCACTGGAGGATATCGAGGTTGATGAACGGCTCAATTATGTAGAGCAACCAACGGCAATCATCGATCGAAAAAAGAAGAGACTGCGAAATAATATGGTACCACTGGTGCATGTGCAGTGGAAACACTGAAAGGGCTCTGACTCTACGTGGGAGACTGAAGAAAAGATGAGACAACATTACCCACGGTTGTTCGAAGAGTGACAGGATTCAGGGACGAAACCCCTTTAACGGGGGTTGACTTGTAACACCCAGAAATTTTGACAAAATGAAAGAAAGAAAAGAAATAAGAAAAAGGAAAAGAAAAGTATTTTTGTAAGAAAAGAAAAGAGGCCAAAGTTGAAGGGGGCTTAGTGCAAACTTGTACAAATTTAAATATTATAATATATTATGGGTATGGCCGCCCATATATGTACAAATCCATCTGCTTTTGTTGACAAAAGAGAAGAAGAAGAAGAAGAGAACTATGTTTCTTCGATTTTAGAGAGAGAAAGAGGTTGTTCTTAACCAAGGTATTAGAAACTTTTGGAGGGGAGTTCAAGTTCAAAGATGTTGAGCTTGGAAGCAGAAAAGGTGAGTTTCAAGACCACGGCTTTTACATGTTTTAAAAACTTCATTGGGGCTGAAAATATATAAAAATGATTTTATAATTGTTAAGTAAGTATACCCATAAGTTTTATGAATGTATGATGATGTTTTATGGTTGTTTATGTGATTTCTATGCTTAGAATGGTATTAATAAGCTTAGGATAGGATGATATGATGTTTGGGACTGAAAATATTTGAGAAACATATTGAACAGATGGTTTATACGCCTACATAAGGCTCATGCACCTGAAATTGCCTTAGAAAGATTTAAGTATTGTCCATGCGCCCAAACAGCACCCCATGCGCCCACAATGTTGCCTCAGAACAGCTAAGTATAACCCATGCGCCTGAACAGTGGTTAACGCACCTAGAAATTGACCAGATTGCCTAAGTATTGGGGTCAGGCGCCCCAATAGTGGTCATGCGCCCCAATAGTGTTCATACAACCAAACTTTTATCAGGCGCCTAAGTATAGACTCGTGCGCTTGAACAGTTCATGCGCACAAAGGTTAATGAAAAATAGTTAAGTATAGGGCCATGCGCCCGCATAGTGGTGAAGCGCCTAAGCAGTCCCCATGCACCTGCATAGTTCCTATGCGCCCAAACACTTAGAAAATTTTCTGGAATTTTGGGAAAGATCAGAATTTTAGGGTTTGATCCTAGTGTGACGTATGGACTATATTTGCCTATTTTAATCTTGAATATGTGATGATTTATGGTTAGAGTATTTATGATGATATGATGAATGTATGATATGCATATGTGTATTATGCGTTATCTTTTAATGGTTTTCATTACGTATATATTATTTTATAATATACGTTAAGTAATATGTTATGACTTTACGTAGTATGATGTACGTATGAATGAACGTAAAGTATAACGTAACGAAGTGAAAGATAACAAAGATGAAAAGTGGAACATAATAAACGAAAGAATGGCTTGCAAGTAAATAGAAAGGAGGTGCACGACCATGATATCTTTAGCTCAACTGTGTGCGGTTTAAATAACCCGAACGATGCATGCTGTTCGGGGTATTGTACATTGATCCATATGAAAGTAAAAGAATGAAGAAAAGTATGAAAAGAAAGTATGTGAACAAAAGTACGTATACGATGATGAAAGATAGTAATGAAAGTATGAAAGAACAAAATAAACAATGAATATTGTTTGAATGTACGTATGTTGTTTGCTCGTATACGAACGTAAAGTGTTTTATAGAAAAGTATATTTCGAATATAAAACACACAAGGTATTTTGATACTTATAAAACTAGAATTCACTCAGCAACACTGACTTTTATTCATTTTCAATTGGCAGTTAATTTGCTGAGGATGGCACACGGGAAGGCTACTGGGCAGGGCAAGACTGGCATCCATTCACACTTAATGATGTTGTTTTGTAATGCAAATGAACGATGCCTTTGTAATTTAACAACGTTATATTACTTAACAACAATATTTATTAATAAAATGAATGGCTTTTGTTAATGTAATTCCGCTGCAGTGTTTTATAAAATGTATATTATTATGTATGTTTAGTGCTATGAATGACCAACTCTGAGATCTCCGGGATCGGGGCTTTACAGCAGCATCAACAACTCAAGAGTCTATCAATAATAGGAGGAGGGTGGAAGTGATAGACAGGTTCATCAGCCTAGGAGTGGATAACAAAGAAATACTTCTACTTCCACTTGATGAGCTATGAAGCTGCAAAACGCAACCCTGCTGCAAACGGAGAAAGAGGAAGCAGCAAGGTTAGCCGAAGAGGAGGAGAAGAGGACAATAAAAGAAGAGGCAGAGCAAAGAAAGAGGTTAATGAGGATAGCCTTCCTATGCTCTAGGGGCTATTCTCAAGAAGAGCCAACTCCCTATGAAAATGAAACGATCTTGTTTCTTTTCAACAAAGAACAAGATCAAATCAATAAGGAGAGGATGAAAGCTGCCAGAGAAAAGTTGAAGGAAAGGAAGAAGAAGAAGGAGGAGGCCCAACTTGTTGCTGCCAAGAAGGTGGGAGACAAAGCCTGGATAAAGGATTTGTTAAGTCTAGATTGGATAGGTCTATATTCATTATATAGGCTTAGAACTTTAATCATCTCATGTAATAAACTCTTCTACATATTTATCTTTTTGTATGCTATATATATGTATAAGTTAACCCAAATAATATTTGTTGATTTATATATCTAATTGCAGGAAAACATCATACTTGGTCAATTTTGAAAATTGACCAAGTGTAAGAAATATCTATGCATGAACAAAATGTACTTCCGTAGATATTCTGACTCGAACACAAAGAATTATGCATCCGTTGATCTCCTGCGGAAGAATAACTTGTTGCGGTTGAAGTTCCAAGTAAGACCAACTCCTACAGAAAGCCAACTCCTACGGAAGACCAACTCCTACAGAAGGCTAAAGTCCTACGGAAAGCTAAAGTCCTACAGAAGAACAATACACTTGCATGTATTTCAACCAAGAAAGTCGCATCAAGTAAACAAGTCAATCTTACTGAAGTGATGTCATAAGGTTATCATCTACGGACGAGTTCACTTTAGTCAGAGATCATCACATCAAGAATATTCTCTGAGTAACTTTCTTACCATGATAAGAAATTTACTGTTACCCTAAAAGGTAAATCCCACAGCCTATAAATACAAGGCATGGGGGCACACTTTTGGGTAACTAACCAACCAACAAACAAAACCCTAGCAACCATACCAGCAATCAATCAATATTCATCAATACATCATTAGAACCGTAGTAATAGCAATAGTAAAAACAATAATAGCAATCAAGCAATCATCATTTGTTCAATTGTAATCATTATTCAATATTAATGGAAAACATTTGAAACAAATTTGTTTGTTCATCTATTACTTTCATCTACTTTTCATTTATCTGATTTGTTCATAATTAATTCATATTACAATTACCAGTTTATCATCAATTAGTTAAACAACAAGTAGTGATAATTCCACGATCACTATTCGTACGATCTAACCTGATAAGTCCTTGTTTGATCCTTGGATTCACGGGTGGTATTAGAGCATCAACCTCGTTGATCTAGATCAATTGATCTATCAGTATTAGATTTGCTTATTTAGCTATTTATATCATTAGATCTGTCAAGTTTTTGTTTAGATCTGTTGATTTTGCATAAAATTGTTTTAGGGTGTTCATAACGGCTTAAGAGTTCATAACGGATTAAGAGTTCATAACTCAGATTCGAGCGTGTTGTTGAACAAATCAATCAAAACACAAGTTGATTTAGTCTAATCGATAGCTAATGAAGGAATTCTACTCAACAACTTGGTGTAATCAATTTAAAATCATTAAAACATGTTTTATCGTTCATCGAGTACTGTTCCAACGCGCGATTAACATCGATCTATGTCAAAATCGTTTTGATCCGTGGATTTGTGTTATTAATCGATAATCAATGGTTGTGTCAACCAATTTGAACAGATCCCATCATCAAACATCCTCAATTCAATACCGTTTGGGAATTGTTGTAAGGATTGACTAATTTTGACTCCAACGTCTTAATTAACTGATAATTAAGTGTTTGTCATTAATTAGCTCATTTGCAAAGGAATTTCTGTTTTAGTTAAGAATCACCAAATTAACTAAAATATGTAATTCAATTGTTGGTTCAGCTTACCAACCTCCAAAGTTAGAAAACAAAGCTGATTTCAAAACATGAAAAATCAGATTCAGGAATCATGTGAATTACACTAATTCTGATTTATGGCTGTCCATCTCTGAAGGTCTTTACTTTCCACCAGTACTTGGACCTGATTACAAGGACAAAAATCAGCCCATAAGTCCAAAGGAACTATCACCTGAAGATGCAAGGATGGTCAAAATTGACATTAAAGCCTATAGCATGCTTACTATGTCTTTACCTGAAGACCTCCTAATCAGGTGTGAAGCATACAAAACAATAAAATCCTTGTGGAAGATTCTTCACACTTTATGTGAATGGAGTGATGAGATAAGAAGCATAAGTAAGGATACACTCTGTTCATAATATGAAACTTTCCATCATATTGAGGGTGAATCTGTTCCTTGACAACTCCACAGGTTCATGCAACTGGTTACTAAAATGAACATGTTAGAGTTGAAGTACATCAATGAAGAGTTAAACAAAAAGATGCTCCATACTTTACCAGAAAGTTGGACTCAAACAGTGTCCATGTTCAAGAATATCTTTGATCTAAAATCCACTAGGCTAGATACCTTGGTAGCTAAGGTGGAAGCACTTGAACTGGATGAGAAAACAAGAAACATGAGTGTAAAATCACCCATTGCTCCATACCAGTTCAAAGAAACTAAGGGTGTTAGATGTGCTTTTATTTCCAATCATGATGGTGGAAGCTCTTTTGCTGTGAGTGATGATGAAGAAGAAATTGGTTTTTATGAATCAAGGCCTTCTAAATCAAATTCTTCAAGCAATTCAAATAGGAAAGAAAAAGGGGACATGATGAGGGAAAAAGCCCAAATACTGCAACAACAAAGGGATCCTCCTCCCACGAAAACAATCATCAATTTGAACCAATCACCGTGGTTCTAGATTCAGAAGAACAGAAGGCAGCTTTTGCAGCATTCAATTCAAGCTTACTTGGGTAGCACTTTAACCCCTGCACACATTTGTGTAACACCCTAAACTTTCTTAAAATATGAGAAAAAAAGTATGTTTCATAAAAGGGAAAAGGAGCACAAATGGAAGAGGCCAAAGTGTAAAATAGTACAAAAGTCAAAATAATATAATATATATGGGTATGGCCGCGCATATCAACCTCTTCCATCTGCTTTTTTGGTTGACAAAAGAAGAAGAAGAGAAAACCCTGAATTCCTCTCAGTTTGAAGAAGAGAAGAAGCTAAAATCTTTGTTGGTAAGTGTTTTCTTGTGTTTTTCCTCGGTTTTGTGGGGTGTTCCACCTTAGAACCGATTATTATGTGTTTTATGTGTTTGGTTGTTATGTGTTTGCTTGTTAGGTGCTTGAACTCTTGGTAACTTCAAGTTTGGTGGAGTTTTACTTGAAGACTACATTAGGTGAGTTCTAGACCCCGTATTTTAGTTGTTTTAAACTTTCTTTGGGGCTAAAAATGTATTAAAATGATTTTATAAATGTTATGAATGTATACCCGTAGGTGTTAATAGATGCATGATGATGTTTTATGGATGTTTATGTGACATTTATGTTTCGGATAGTTGTAGTAAAGCTTAGAATAGGATGGTATAAAGATTTGGGTCTGAAAACAGCTTAGAAAGATGTTAGAAAGGTGTTCATGCGCCTAAATAAGGCCCATGCGCCTGAATTTGCCTTAGAAACACTTAAGTCTATGCCATGCGCCCAAACAGTACCCCATTCTCCCAAATTATGCCTTAGAATTTCTAAGTATAAGCCCATGCGCCTGAACAGTAGTTCATGCGCCTAGGACTTAGTCTCAGACGCCTAGTATAACCCATACGTCCAAATAGTTCCCATGCGCCTGAAATGGCTCATGCGCCCAAGTGTTGAAACGCCCAAGTAGGCCCATGCGCCTGCATAGTTGTAATACGCCTAAATAGGCCTCACGCGCCTGCATAGTGCTCATGCGCCTAGGACACTTAGTTTGTTTTTCTAAAATTTTGAGAAAAACAGAATCATTAAGGTTTGACTGAAGTTTGACCATATGGTTTTAATTGTTAATATATTGCATTATTATAAGTTGTTCTTATATCCATAATAATTATTATTGTGTGACGTTATGTGGTATGTTTATGATCATAAATGCAAAGTATTATCATTAACAAAAGTGAAAGATTAATGGTAAAGAAAAGTGGAACGTAATTAAAATAATGAAAGTCTTGCAAACTTATACGAGGTGCACGACCATGTTGTCGTTAGCTTAATTTTGATGCGTGTTAGCTACCCGAAAGGATGCACACAGGGTCAATCATTGAGATTGACAGGACCCTTGTGGCATACCTAGGTGACTGGGTCAGCTTTGTGCATAATATTCGTGGTCTATTTAGACCACAGGCCCAGTACCAGTTTCGTGCACAGTGTTTGGGGTATTGCACATTGTCCATATAGACAGTGAAAGATAAAGTTAAAAGTAAGAAATGAACAAAGAGGTACAGTAAAGAAAGAAAGAAAGAACGTATTACCTTGATGTATATTTGATGCGTGTTCACGTACAAAAGTAGGAAAGTATTTTACTGAAAGGGTATTTTCATATACATATATTATACAAGGTATTTTTATTAATTTTAAAACTAGAACTCACTCAACAACGCTGACTTTTATACATTTTCAGTTGGCAGGTGAATATTGCTGAGGATGGCATGCGGGAAAAGCTACTCGGCAGGGCAAGACTGACATATGTTCAATACTTATGATATTGTTGTTTTGTAATGCAAATAAACTACCTTTTGTAAGTCAAACTCTATTGTATTGCTTAACAACAGTATTTATTAATAATAATGAATGGCTTTTGTTAAAGTAATTTTGTTGCTTATTTTATGAAATGCATATTATTATGTATCTTTAGAGCTTGAATGACCAACTGTGAGGTGCCCGGGATCAGGGCCTTACAAGTTGGTATCAGAGCCATAGTTTAAGTGAATTGGGTGAAATATGTTCAAAAACCTATACTTAGCCCGAGTAGCTACATGCTATCAAGTAAAGTAAGTGGCTAATCACAACTAGCCACTTTCATTAGGAACTTACTATACTTAACATAAACTGAGCAATTGCCTTGAATGACTGTGTTAGTGTTTGAATCTTATAGCATTTAGGAAATGGCGGGACAAAAATCTTCCAAGGCTTCTAGAGGCAGAGGTCGAGGTGGATGTGGTACTGGGCCACGTGTGACCAGGAGTAGTGCTAAGGCTCCTGAGATGGCTCACAAGAACCCTGAGGTTCATGGTCAAAGTGAGGAGAATGAGAATGCTAGGTTGAATGCCTTAGCTAGGGAGGCAATAGCTGATGAGGTACACCAGGTCATGCAGACAGTCTTACCGTCTGTAGTGACTGAAGTCATCAGGGCTGTGAGGAATGAGGACAGGAATGAGAAGGAAGATAAGAAGAGATCAACGGGTAAGGAAAGCAAAGGGGAGGAGGAATAACCGGAGCCTGAGACCGTGTTGTCCGATGATGAAGAGGATGATTTAGTGAGGGTAACGACCAAGGGGTGCAGCTACGGGGCATTCCAGAGGTGTAATCCCCTGACCTTCGATGGCAATTATAATGTTGCTGCCGCTCACCACTGGGTGAGGGAGATGGAAGCGTTGCTGGAGATTAGTGAGTGTCACGAAGACCAGAAGGTGAAGTTTTCTACTCACTCTTTTGTCGACTCAGCACTGTGTTGGTGGGACAACATTGTCCAAGTTGAGGGTGCCCGAGCCATCGGGAAGATGCGATGGAAGGAGCTGAAGCAGTTAGTGACCGAGGAATTCTGTCCTCACCGGGAACTTGACAAGATCAAGAGGGAGTTCCTGCAACTTGAGGCGGAAACCATGACCCACCAGTAGTACACCACCAAATTCAACGAAATGGCAAGGCTGGTGCCGGATCAGGTGACGCCGGTGTCAAGGAAAATCAAGAGATACATCCACGGACTGCCGGCTGATATTGGCAGGCATTTGATCGCTGCTCAGCCACGTACCTTTCGATCTGCTGTAGACCTGGCGGGGAGATTATATGATGAGCGAGAGGAGACTGTGGTGGAGGTGAAGAAGACGAGTGGTGGTGATAAGAACTAGAACGGGAAGAGGTTTGGACGTGGTGGTTTCACTCCAAACAACAAGAAGATGAAGGCGGATGATCGTAGGGTGTTGTCAAGCCTGGGACTGAGGAAGTGCGGTAAATGTGGAAGGGAGCATACCAGTGAGTGTTGGTTGGGATTGAATGTATGCTTTAGGTGTGGCAAGCCTGGCCACATCGCTAGAGACTATAGGGTGCCGAAATGTTATAACTGTGGCGAGGAGGGCCACGCGAGCAAGGACTTTAAGAAGCCGAGGGCGGAGAGCTCTGGGGCGAAGAAAAAGCCGGAGGAAGGAAGACAAAGGGCGAGTGCTAGAGCTTACACCATGACCCAGGAGGAAGCCAAAGTAGATCCTGATGTCGTGTCAGGTATGTTTCTTGTAAATCAAACTTGTGCCTCTGTATTATTTGATTCTGGTGCTAGTAGGAGTTTTATTTCTACTACCTTTTGTGCTAAGTTGTCTGCTAGTAATAGAAGTATTAGTGAGCCATTCAATGTAGAAATTGCTATTGGTAAGTCCACTAGAATTACTGACATGATAGAGGACTGTACCATAGAACTAGAAGGTCATAGGTTTTCTACCGATTTACATGTAATGCCCCTAGGTGGATTCGATGTAGTACTAGGGATGGATTGGTTAGCAACCTATGAGGCGAACATCGTATGTCACAAGAAGATGATTTGACTAGTTGCGCCCGATGGAAGTTCGGTGATGGTTTATAGAGATCACGTTACTATGATGCCAAAGATGATTTCGATGGCGGTGGTAGGGAAGTGCATGAGACGTGGATGTAGTACCTATCTGGCCTACGTGAAAGATGTGGACGCATCCGTACCATAACTATCTGATGTACTAGTGGTGGTTGATTTCCCACACGTGTTTCCAGAAGACTTATTAGGTGTGCCAACGGATCGCGAGATTGAGTTCCAAATCAATTTGATACCCGGTGCTGACCCGTTGCCAAAGCACCATATTGATTAGCTCCGACTGAAATGAAGGAACTCATGGATCAACTCCAGGAGTTGATGGATAAAGTGTTTATCTGACCGAGTATCTCTCCTTGGTGTGCTCCGGTCTTTTTCGTGAAGAAAAAGGATGGTAGCATGCGGATGTGCATCGATTACCGATAGCTGAACAAGTTGTCGGTGAAGAATCGGTATCCGTTACCGAGCATTGATGACTTGTTCAATCAGCTCCAGGGTGCCAGTTGGTTTTCAAGGATAGATCTTCGATCTGGCTACCATCACTTGAAGGTGAAGGAACAAGATGTCCCTAAGATAGCTTTTCGCACGCGTTATGGACACTACGAGTTTCTCGTTGTGTCTTTCGGTTTAACTAACGCGCCAGCTGCCTTTATGGACTTGATGAACCGAGTGTGTCGGCCGATGTTAGATAAATCAGTAATCGTGTTTATTGATGATATCCTGATTTATTCTAAGAGCAAGGAAGAACATGCCGGTCACATACACGAGGTATTAGAGACACTTAGGAGAGAGAAGTTGTATGCTAAATTCTTTAAATGTGCTTTTTGGTTGCGCGAGGTTCAATTTTTGGGTCATGTTGCTAATGCTGAAGGAATCATGGTGGACCCGGGAAAGGTTAAGGCGGTGATGCAATGGTAGTCTCCAAAGACGCCATCCGAGATCCATAGTTTCATGGGTTTGGCGGGATATTACAGGAGATTCATTCAAGACTTTTCCAAGACAGCCTCGCCTTTGACCAAATTGACTCTCAAGGATGTGAAGTTCATGTGGGGTCGAGAATAGGAGTATGCTTTTGAGGAGTTGAAGACGAGATTAACCCAAGCTCCTGTCTTGACACTACCTGAAGGGAGTGAGGACTTAGTGGTGTATTCAGATGCATCTTATTCGGGGGTAGGTTGTGTGTTAATGCAACGTGGAAGGGTGATAGCCTACGCATCCTGACAGTTGAAGACCCACGAAGTCAACTACCCTACACACGATTTGGAGCTAGCGGCTATGGTTTTCGCGTTGAAGATTTTGGAGGCACTACTTATATGGGATAAAGTGCACCATCTTCACCGACCACAAAATCTTGAAGTACTTCTTTGAGCAAAAGGATCTCAACATGAAGCAAATGAGATGGTTAGAGCTCATCAAAGATTATGACTGTGAGATCCACTACCATCAGGCAAGGCCAACGTGGTGGCCGATGCCCTGATCCGAAAAGAGAGAGGTGAGCCGATTCGAGTGAAGGCGTATCAGTTAGTGATGACCTCGGACGTGATGACCCAAGTGAAAGAATTTCAAGATGAGGCGTTGAAAGAAGATCGCCTCAACTCTAAACGAATTAGAGGTCTAGTTGCAAAACTGGGAGAAAATGCCCACGGGTTAGAACCCGCTTTGGACGAATGTGGATCCCTCATTATGGAGATCTGAAAGGGCGAATCATGGATGAAGCACACAAGACTCGATACTCCATTCATCCCAGTGCGACCAAGATGTATCAAGACATGAAGAAGGACTACTGGTGCCCGGGTATGAAACGTGACGTGGTGGAGTATATGTGTAAGTGCCTTACTTGCTTGCAAGTGAAGGCAGAACATCAAAAGCCATACGGGAGAATCCAACCATTGGATATACCCGAGTGGAAGTGGGAACATATCACCATGGACTTTATCACGAAGTTAACGCATACCCCGAGAGGGTACGATGCCATATGGGTGATAGTTGATCGTTTGACGAAGAGTGCTCACTTCCTACCGATTCGTGAAACATATTCCTCTGAGAGATTAGCGGATTTCTTCATCACGGAGAATGTAGCTCGTCATGGTGTACCGGTGTCTATTGTATCCGATCGTGACACTCGGTTTACGTCTAAGTTTTGGAAGAGATTTCACGATGCAATGGGAAGGAGGTTACATATCAGCACGGCTTATCATCCTCAGACGGATGGTCAGTCAGAGAGAACCATACAGACGCTCGAGGATATGCTCCGAGCATGTGTGATCGATTTTGGAGGAAGTTGGGTTGATCATTTGTTGTTAGCGAAATTCTCATAGAACAACCATTATCATGCTAGCATTGGCATGCCACCATACGAGTTTCTATACGGCAGAAGATGTAGGAAACCATATGTTGGGGAGACAAGGGGCAGAAGGAGTTGGGAGGTGTCGAGGTGATAGAGGGTACGACTGAGAAGTTAGGAAAGATCAAAGACTTTTTGAAGGTAGCTAAAGATAGACAAAAGTCATATGCCGATAAGAGACGTAGACCGATTGAGTCTAGGTGGGAGATAGAGTCATGTTGAAAGTCTCACCTTGGAAGGGTATCATTCGGTTCTGAAAGTGGGGCAACTTGAGCCCGAGATACATAGGGCATTTCTAAATCATTGCTCGAGTAGGAGAGGTGGCCTATAGGTTGGAACTACCCGATGAGTTAAGTGGAATTCACCCGACATTCCAGGTATCTCATCTGCGGAAGTGTTTGGTAGACGAAGATATGGTTGTACCACTGGAAGATAGTGAAGTGGATGAATGGCTCAACTATGTGGAGCAACCAGTGGCGATCATTGGTCGTAAGGAGAAAAGATTAAGACATAAAGTGGTTCCTCTTGTGCTTGTACAGTGGAAGTACAGGAAGGGATCCGAGTCTACGTGGGAGACTGGAGAGGAGATGAGGCAGCATTACCCATATCTGTTTGAGGACTAACAGGTTTCGGGGACGAAACCTATATAAGAGGGGTGGACTTGTGACACCCGAAACTTTCTTAAAATAGGAGAAAAAAAAGTATATTTCATAAAAGGGAAAAGGAGCACAAGTGGAATGTAAGGCCCCGTTCCTGGGACGCCTATAGTTAGTCAATCATCGCATAAAATATTTTAAAAACATACAATACTTTTGCGGCGGAACTTAAAAACTTCCATTAATAACTAAAACGTGTCATTTCATTACATTACATCATTCATATACATATTAAAACACTATAACATGTCAAAATGTGGATGCCAGCCTCAAAACACTCCAAGTAGCTTATGCATCCATGCCTGCAACTCCTCAGCATCAACAAAATACATGCCAACTATCACATACAAAAAGTCAGCGACGCTGAGTGAGTTCTAGTTTTATAAATAAAATACTTTACTTTCAAGAAAACATAACCTTTACATTCGTTCTCAATCACATATCATACATGCACATTGATAATAATTATTATTATCTTTATCATCGTTCATTATTAATCAATACATTGCTTACTATCATACGAATCCTGTCTCATGCAATACCCCCGACTCGTGCTCCAAAGCTGATACTGTGTCGGGGCCAGTAAACAAACCCCCGACTCGTGTCCAAAGACTGACACAGTATCGGGATACGTGACAAGGATCCCACCTCATATGCAACACCCCCGACTCATGCTAGAAAGCTGATACTGTGCCCGGGCCTTCAAACAATCACCCGACTCGTGTCCGAAGACTGACACAGTACCGGGCCAAGCAACAAGCCCTCGTCTCCATCACATGGCATCCTGTCTCATGCAATACCCCCGAATCGTGCTCGAAAGCTAATACTGTGCCGGGTCCTGTAAACAAACCCCTGACTCGTGTCCGAAGACTGACACAGTAGCGGGGTACGCGACAAGGATCTCATCATCCGTTACTTCCACACTTTATCATTCGTTATCTTCCAATTTTGTTACATAATACTTTACATACATACATAAGTATAACATACCACGTGAAGTCACATCATAAACATAGCATGAAACAACATCATCATAGCAGCACACAAAGCAAACGCAACATAAATGAGCAAAAACCGCCCCGAGACATCATTTCTTGGCACTTAAATTCTACTTCCCAAAACAAATGTGGACGAGCAAGAACAAATATGGACGAAAGTCTTTAGAAAATATTCTTCAGAAAATATTCTTAGTGTCCAACGAAATGCTAATTACACTGTAGCAAATATGGATTACACTGTAGCAAATACGGATGGAACTGTAGTAAATGCGGATGGAACTGTAGCAAATGCGGATGGAAGTCTTCAAATTATATGCAAAGTGTCCAAAGAAATGCTGGTAGGACGAATGTGGACACTGTAGCAAATGCGGATGGAATATTTCTATGATGAACTATGTTATCTGATACTATTTAAAGAGACTATTGATTTTGATATCATTAACAAATGATATGTTGGGATATCTGATACTATTTAAAGAGACTATTGATTTTGATATAACTGATAAATGATATGTTGGAATATCTGATACTACTGCCATAACTACTATTACTAGTACTATTATTATAACCATGAGCTATGAGAAACCAAATTACTCATGATGTTTCCTTACAGTACACAAGGGCTATGGCTGGTAAAGGTAAGGCGCCTGCACGCCCTGATAATGAGACTACTCCTGTCGGAACCCTTAGGAGGGCGAAGCCTCAGACAGAGTATGAGGCATATCTCCGGAGATACGGACACCCAGGATGGATATCCATCACATCAGAAGACACTGAAGCTTCTGAGGACTCTTCCTCAACATCACCTTCTAGTAGCCGGACGCGCTCCCACTCTCCACATATTGCTGCTTCTGCCCAATCACTTATCCCACCTATCGGGAATAGGGGTGCACATGTTATCACCCGTCCACGCAAGAGTGCTAGGCCAGGACCCTCCATCTCCTTTAGGATGCCACCTCCTCCTCCACCACCTGTTAGGACTCCTATACCTGCATCTCCGTCGTTTAACCCACTCCGACACCACCCACGTGACGAGCACTTGATGCCACCAAGGCACAGCATGTATGACGGCCCTACCGTACTGGCTGTTGATAGGTACTCCCAGTCTAGCCGCCGGGCAAGCGACATAGGACCCTCTGATGCAGTACAGGATGAGATCTTGAAGACTGTCCGTCACCACGACCTGACTCTTCGGTACGCCTCCCGGACCTCCCAGTCTGCTCAATTCCAGGCTATGATGGCTTTGCATGGGGTGTAGCGGTTGGAACAGGAGCAGAAGAAGAAGAACTCAAGATGGCTTGGATGGCTGAAGAAAAAGTGGATGTGAGAGCAGGGATAAGAAGTGGGACTATCTGTCTTTAGACGATTGAAGGAAACTATTTCGATTAATATTTGATAGTATTATTATTATTATTATGGGGGTAATGGCACCTTCCAACTTAACTTGTAAGAGCTTGACTCTGATTCAACTTTGCTGGATGATACTACTATCTCTGTTTAATTATGAAACTCCTTGTTTGGATGCTAGGTTATTGGACTATTTATATTGACATGCCTTGTGTTATGCTATGCTTAGAAATTGGTTCGTGCCCATTCTGATTGATTGTCTAAACTGTTATGATATGCTTTGAATTGAACATTGTAAGAATCACTTAGTGGGTTGTATATAAATATATAGATATACACCATGATTCCTCCTCATGTGGCAAGGTATAATAGGGTATTGATGCATGAGCTATTCAAAACAAATTGTGAGATGCTAAACGAATCTATCTGTGACACTATCAGAATGCCGCCTAGGAGAGGAACACAATTTGGAAGGCCAGTAGCTACTAGGGGACGCCGTGAGGAGGCCAGACAAACTAGAAACCAACCTACCCCACCAGGTGTAGGGATTTGACAAGTTTATCAAAGTCCATATAAACTTATTTATATGAAGAACGCAGCGGATTATGAGTTTTAAAACTTGTTAATGTGTTGATTATTAAACCCATTTAATAAGCAAAACCCAAACCATTGATCCATATACGAAATGCATACAATAAAGACAACCATAGGATGTTTAGAAGACAACCTTTGGAGCCGCTAGAAAACGATATTGTTGAGGTGCTTATGATGAACTCGTGGCTGAATCTTCAAGCTAGAAGACCTCAAGAAGGTGATCCCCCAAGCCACAAACAAGAACCGTTTTGTTGCTAGGATTTCACAACACCAATTTCAGCTTTTAAACACTTTAAAGCTGAAAGTTCCAGCCCTCCTTTTTCCTTGTTGCTGCCGAGGACAAGAGGAAGAGAGAAGAAGGATTATGTTTACAATGCTTGAGAGAGTGAAGTGTGTTTGCATGTAGATAACTTGTAGGTGAAAAAGGCATCTTTAAATCAATTGGATGGTGCCCTTTTCAGCCCTCTTGGGCCGAGACTTTTGCTGCCACCAATGGGTGGTCTAGCTTTTCTTTTTCATCCAATTTATTTAACTAAAACCCCAAAATAAAACTTGTAGCACTTACATTTTATTTTGTACACTCAACTAACTCTAACATGACATTAATTAAAACCTAATTTAATTAACTTGTAACATCTTACATGTCATGTTATCGTTTTATTTTATAACTGTTAATTAACCATTAAATAACAATTATAAAGTAATCTCTCAAAATAAATAAACCCATGTTATTTATTAATTTCTTAAGTGCATTCATTTAGAAAACCATTTTTCTAAATGTTTTGGTGTTGT
>BJCO01791415.1:0-17493 GCA_018326465.1 Flaveria floridana | reverse complement strand
TCTGATACCATATTGTTGGTCCCAAGTAACACTTGAATCATGAATTTGATGAAGATTTTAGATCAAACACACAAAATAAGATGAACAATGAAGAACATCTCAAGAACACACTCAAAACCTCTTGTTTGATCCAAAAATGTGATTACCAAATAATTTGAAAGTGGAAACCCTAATCACTAGCTCATTCAAGCTTCCAACCCTAATTGTCATACTTTACTATTTATAGTAAATGACAATTTACTAATTACACTTAGGACCCTAAACTATAACAATTAAAAATTACAATTAAAACCCAAAATGTCTAAAAACAAGATTAAATATATTTTGTCGACACAAAATATATTTATTAACAATAAACATCCTAGACAAATATATCTTCAATATCTTATCTCTAATCTTCATCCCGAACGCGTCATGTTGACTGTTGCGTTGACTTTGACCGTTGACTTTGTTGACTTTGTTGACTTTGACTGTGTTGATAATATTAGACTGTCCTTCAGACCCAACAGGAGAGAATAGACCAAGGAGGATGATGATTTCACTTGTGTGGGTGCAGTGAAGCCTAAAGGGATCTGAGTTTAGGTGCAAGCTCAAAGAAAAGGTGAGACAGTGTTACCCATAACTGTTCGAGAAGTGACAGGTTTCGGGGACGAAACCTCTTTAAGGGGGGTAGACTTGTAACACCTTGAATTTTCTATTTAAACAGAAGGAAAAGAAAAGTAAGTGGAATGAATAGAAATTGTGCACAAATGGAGGGGAGGGAAAAGTGTACAAAGTATAAATCTTATTATTTTAAGATTTTAAAGGGCATGGTCGCCCATATCAAAACAGAAAGCTGCTTTGCTCTCGGAGGAAGAAGAAGAGAGAGAGAGAGCCCGGTTCTAGAGAGAGAAAGAGGAAGAAGAAGCTGAAAAAGGTAAGTCTTCACTTCTATAAGCTCAGTTTTAGTTGGGTTTCGAGTTCTTGACCGAAGTTCTGGTTGTTTAGAGTTTGTTTTCAGGATTCAAAGAGCTGAATCGAAGTGGGTCTTGAACTAGAAAAGTGTTGTTCAAAAGCTGCTCAAGGTGAGTTTCTAGAACCCCTCTTTTTACTGATTTTCAACTGATTTGGGGCTATATGCATACTAAGTAAACATTTTGAAAGAAACCGTGGGTTTACAGCTTTATGTACGAATGTTGTATGCATGTATGTATGTTATAGTGTTGATTGTGGGTTAGTGATGATGTTTATCATGCTTAGATGGCCTTAGTATGTTAGATTTATGTTTGGGTATGCTTAGAATGAGAATCGGGTGAAATTGATAGCATAGAAAAGATTTCAGAATGTTTAATGAACATGAACAGTGGTTCATGCGCCCAAACAGTTGTCCATGCATCCAGCATGAGAGACCAGATGCCCAAGTGTGTCCATGCGCCTAAATAGTGCCCATGCGCCCAAGTGATGGAACGGCTAAGTGTGGCCATGCGCCTAAATAGTGCCCATGCGCCCAAGTGATGAAACGACTAAGTGTGGCCATGCGCCTAAATAGTGCCCATGCGCCCAAGTGATGAAACGGCTAAGTATGGCCATGTGCCTAAATAGTGCCCCTGCGCCCAAGTGATGAAACGGCTAAGTGTGGCCATGCGTCTAAACAGTGCCCATGCGCCCAAGTGCTGGAAACGGCTAAGTGTTGGTGATGCGTCTGAACAGGGCAGAAATGCCCAAACAGTGCCCATGCGCCCAGACTGTTTTATACTTAGAATTTTTATGCTCATGCGCCCACTTGGGACTTGTGGTTTTCTAAGTGGATTTTAAGGGGTAAAACAGGAAGATAGGCCTGGTTATGATGTGATGGCTTATGTTTGATGTGTGTATGATGGTGATGGTGTATGTTTATGTTTATGTATATTCCTTATCATGTATGTATGTCTTCCCTTGGCTTTGCGTTGAACGTTAATAAATGTAATGAAATTATTATGTAACGTAAAGTGGAAGATAATGAAAAAAGGAACGTAATGAATGAATGCATGCATGGATAAATGAATGAATGAAATAGAAAGTATAGAAAGGCTTGCAAGCATATATAGGAGGTGAGCGACTCTGTGTCGCAACAGACTCGAAAGAGGTCCTTGTCGCGTATCCCGGTACTGGGTCAGTCTTCGGACATGAGTCGGGGGTTTGCTTGTCAGGCCTCGGCACAGTATCAATCTTCGGACATGAGTCGGGGGTATTGCATGAGACAGGATACAGATTGCATACTCCGGTGCTGTGTCAGTCTTCGGACATGAGTCGGGTGTTTGTGAGCAGTCCCTGGAACAGTATCAGTCTTCGGACATGAGTCGGGAGTATTGCATATGACTAAAGTGACAGATGATGAGATCCGTGTCGTGTATCCCGGTACCGTGTCATTCTAAGAACATGAGTCGGGGGTTTGTTTGTTAGGCCCCAGCACAGTATCAGTCTTTGGACATGAGTCGGGGATATTGCATGAGACGAGATAATGAGGTGAGCGACTTGGTGTTGCAACAGACTCGGTTAGAGTTCAATCCCTGTGATTGACTCATATGGGATCTTTGTCGCATATCACGATGCTGTGACAGTCTTCGGACATGAGTCGGGGGTTTGTGAGTAGGCCCCGGCACAGCATCAGTCTTTGGACATGAGATATTGAAAGAGATAAGATTCAAGTAATAAAGAGTAATGAACGAAAGATCATGTATGAAAGAATGAACGTATGAATGAACGTAAATGAATTATCGTAATAATGTACTGAACAGGATCCTCGTCATTCGACCTCAGTAATCATGGCTGAGTGCCACGAAGAGGGTAAAGTCTGACCAGATCTAGTAAGAGAAGTGAACGATAATGTAATATGTTGAATGAACAAAGTTAACGAATGTAATGGAAGATATTAATGATATTATTTGTATGTACGTATGATGCATGATCACGAACGGTTGTAAGGTATAGTATGTTTTCAAATAAAGTAAACAACAGTTTTAACACAGAAAAGTATGTTTTATTATAAAACTAGAACTCACTCAGCATCGCTGACTTTTGTACGCATGATAGTTGGCAGGTATATGTTGATGCTGAGGAGTTGCAGGCATGGATGCATAAGCTACTGGTAGCGTTTTGAGGCTGGCATCCGTATTTGACATGTCTTGTATTTTAAGATAGAAACAAATGTTGTAAATGACAGGTTTTTAGTTATTAATGAATGTTTTAAATTCCACTGCAAAATAATATACATTTTATAATGTTTTAAGTGCAATGAATGACCAACTGTGAGGTGACCGGGTACGGGGCCTTACATATGATTGGTTCTTTGATGTATCTTACTGCATCTACACCAGACATAATGTATGTTGTTTGTGTCTGTTCCAGGTATCTATTATACCCGAAAGAATCCCACTTAATTGTTGTCAAGAGAATATTCAGGTATCTTAAAGGTAAACTAGCTCTAGGGCTATGGTATCCTTACGAGGGAAACTTTGAGCTACATGGATATACAGACAGTGATTATGGTGGATGCTGCCAAGACAGAAAATCTACAATGGGTGGTTGTCAGTTTCTTGGTCCCCGATTAGTCTCGTGGCAATGCAAGAAACAAATGAATATCTCTGTTTCAACTGGAGAAGCGGAGTACATAGTTGCATTAGTAGGATGTTCTCAAATACTTTGGTTGCAAAACCAACTACTGGATTATGGGTTCAATTTTCTTAAAACACCCATTTACATTAATAACACTTCTGCTATGTTCATTACAGTTAATCCAGTTCAACATTCAAAAACAAAACATATCGAGATTCGATATCATTTTCTCAGAGATAACTCTGAAAAAGGTTTAATAATTTTGATTCAAATTGCAACTGAAAAATAATTGGCTGATCTATTTACTAAATCCTTCTTACCAGGACTGTTTGAGTACTTAGTGGAGTCAATTGGTCTTATTAATCATGTGTAAACCTGGTTTCTAAGTCCTTCTTTCAGTTCTTTGAATCTTACCATGATAAGAACCCTCCCTAATCCAAAAGGTCATAGTAAGTGAACCTGTCAAAGTTATTTTCCTGATTGTAGTTTGTGTGTGTGTGTTTTCTTTTATAGAAAAACCAAATACAAAAGTAGAAAACTCAAAAATTAATGATAAAAATATAAAACAAAAACTCCAAAAATAGAGTCTTTCTTTATTTGTTAATTAATTTTTAGGAATGAATCTATTTTTGCAACATGTGAGAAATGATAGTACATTAGTGAGATCAGTTGCATACTTCACCAGATAATAAAGTCTGACATGATCAGATATGATGTATAGACAATCTCATGCTAGTATACTAAAAAAGTAAATTCTTGTGATTAAACTAAATCATCTATGCTTGTATGTGTGTTCATCTGAGTACTTTTGAGTTGTATTAGCTTATCAGATTGGTTGGTTGTTAAGTTACAACACTCACACCTAATGGGGATATGACTAATCATGAGATCTGTTACAAGCATCATCTCACTTCTTTGTTATGAGTCATCATAGACCTGGAGTGCTGAGATATCCTCTATTGTAAGTGATTACAGAACTGGATATTATCCTTTGATGTAAAAGATGCCAATGTGCACAACCCATTCAAATGGATGGTTAGAGCTGATCAAATGGTTATCCATGATCATTCTCTATTAAATAAGTAACATGAACTCTAGTTATGCATATATGTCAGGTAATAAGTTCCGTATGTGTGCTTACTTGCATGTCTTGATGATAGTTGATCTCTTTAAGTCTTTGTATGAGTCACATCATGTCATATCTAACTCTACCCTAATCAATCCAAGAATTAAAAAAGTAAGTTAGCTAAGTCTTTTGTCAAAAACACTCATTTTCTGTCCTTAGATCTTGTGTCTCCTTTGCTGTGAAATCACTAACCTGGAACACACTTGATCAGGATTTATTTATTTCCTATGACTATTCACACTTTATTTTATTTTAATGTGCTGATCTTAACTAATATGATCTCACTGTAGACAATGATTCTATTGTCAATATTAGATTTTGATTCTGCTTTGATTTTGATTCTATGCATGTTTTCTGTGTGCAAGCAATTTAACAATGATAAGTGTGATCTTATTGTGTTACATTGAGAAACTTCTATGTTTTTAAAACTTAAAAGTTTAGGAGTAATAAATGTAAAAGTTTTCTCAGAAAATCAAAATTAAAATGTTGAATGGAAAGGATGAAGCTAAATGTTCAAAGTATGTGTGTGCTAGAAAATTTAAAATTAAAATGAACCTATAAAAATTTTCAAGTGGAAAAGCTTCTTGAAAATATTGAAAATAAGATAAGTTGTTTAATTTTGAGACTAAAATGAAGGGAAATTTAATTTTTAAATTTTAAATTAAAATAAAAGGGTTTAAAATGTCAAAAGCGAAAATTAAGGGTCAAAAATGTAATTTTTGGAAAAAATTCAAAATTCTAAAAATTGTTTGAATATTAGTACGTGAACAGTGCTAATAAGTCTAAACAGTGTTTAGGTGAAAGATGTGAAAAATGTACAAGTGTATTGAACCTCATGCGTCTAAATGGTGACCATAAGTCCATTTAGGTGTATGATGAGATTTCAAAATTATTACAAGTGTTTAGGCATTTCTTATAGACTCATGCGCCTGAACAGTTGTCAGACATCTGAGAAATTTGGTTAAGTGTTAGGCGGTTCAACATTCCCATGCGCCTACACAGTACCAGATGTATTAAGTGTAAAATTGACCAAGTGGTGGACGTTTCATATAGATTCATGCGGCTGAACAGTGCACAACCGTCTAAACAGTTCTTACGCAGCTGAACAGTTCTCATGCGTCTAACCTTAAAAACGCCCATACAGTGCTCATGCGTCTAGAATTTTTTACTTAGTATATAAAGAACACTTCTAAATTTTTCACTCATTCACAATCTCAGAGTCCTAAACTCAGTCAACACCCTTTTTCACCCATTACACTCAAATTGTGTAACACCCGGATATTTTCTTTGAAGCCGACGGAAGAAGAAAAGAAATGAATTCTAAAGTCGAGGGACCAAACTTGCCAAAATGGGAAGAAATTTGGATGAGTGGAGGTATAAAAGGGGGAGGGCAGCCCACACCCTCCCCATTCTTGCAAAACTCAGCCAAAAAGAGAGGAGAAGAGATAAAAGGGAGAAAGGTTGGTGCAGGTGGGTTCAAGTGTGCAAAATCATCGTGTAGCGGGTCTAATTGAAGCTCTATTTGACAGGATCGTTTGTGTGAGTTCTAGGGCCCCTCTTTTACACGTTTTTGAATAATTTTGGGGCTGGATCACATCTGAAACCCATTTTATGTGTGTGTGTTTAACCCATTTGTATGTGTTTGCATGTAATGTGTTTGGAGTTTGTGTCCGGGCTTGTATGTGCTTGAATGGTGTTGTGGTACGCATTCCTAAGGTTTAGGATGGTTGATTTGGGCTTAGAAGGGGTTTGGATGAGCTTGGAGGTCGAAAATGGCAGATTGGGTTCGGGATGAGCTGCATTCTGCATCAGTTAGGGCTAGGCGACCGACTGGAGGCCATACGGCCGAATGGGCTGCGATTGAGGTTCATTCGCACGATTGAGGTTCATTCGCACGATTAGAGGGCAAGTCGCACAGGGAGTCATGTGACTGTGGGACCAGTCGCATAAGTGCTCATCCGTATTGGTGTTCATTCGCATGAGGTCCATTCGCACGGTTGGGGTGTTCATCCACATTGGTGTTCATTAGCATTGGTCCATTCGCATGATGTTCAGTCGCTTGGAGCCCATGCGACTGAAAGGGTGCCCATATGCCCAAATAGGGCTGGTGTACCCGAGGAAAAGCATAGTTTAATGTCTGACTTTCGGGGGAAAGTGCAGATGTAAGTTTTGATATGGAAGTCTCCGTAAGTTCAAGTAAGATGATCGTTGGGATCTTAGAGAGTATGTTGGGCATGATGATGTTGCATTTTTATGTATGATGTATGTTATGTAGGTACGATGGTGCCTTGTATGGTGATAACTTAGTATGTTTATGTTATGTTTACTTTCCTGTTATGTATGATTGTTTTCCCATGGCTTTACGTTAAATGTTTATGAATGAATGAAAAGTATTATGTAACATAAAGTGGAAGATAATGAAAAGAGGAATGAAATGAAAGAATTCATGCACTAACGAATGAATGAATGAAAGTAAGAAAGGCTTGCAAGCAAACGTACGGAGGTTCACACCCAATGAAAGGTGTTAGCTCAACTGTGTGCGGGTTAGCTACCCCAGAAGGATGCACACTGGGGTCCAATCCCTATGATTGACAATATGTATGGCATCCTTACGGCTTGCCCTAGGTACTAGAGTCAGCTTCGTGCATAATGTTCGAGGTCTATGAAAGACCTTAGGCCCAGTAACTAGCTTCGTGGACAATGTTCGGGGTATAGCACATGGCATTGATCCGGAATGAAAAAGAAAAGATAAGTGGTGAATGTACTTGCCCTAGGTACTGGAGTCAGCTTTGTGCACAATATTCGAGGTCTATGAAAGACCTCAAGCCTAGTAACCAGCTTCGTGCACAATGTTCGGGGTATTGTACATGTCATCGAAAGTAATGAACGTGCGAATGAAAGTAAGAATTTATGACTGAATGTGAATGAAAGTAACGAATGTGAATGGCAATGATGTACATTGAATGAATGGAAGTTAACGAACGAATGATGAAGATAATAATGATGTTATCTATGTGTACGTATGATGTATGATCGCAAGAAAGTAAAGAACGGTTTTAACGAAAGAAAAGTATGTTTTATTATAAAACTAGAACTCACTCAGCAACGCTGACTTTTTATTGTGTTTCCAGTTGGTAGGTAACGTTACTGAGGATGGCACGGGGCGGCTACTCAGCTCTTTTTGGATGGCATTCTTTTGTATAATGTTTTTGCATTGTAATATGAACAAATGATGTTTCGTAATGAATGTTGTATTAACTTGCAAAAACATTTATATAAAAGGAAATGTCATTTTTGAATGTTTCCGCTGCAATGTTTATTTAAGATAAATGAGAATGTATATTTTAGGCGCGATGATCGACCAGCTGTAAGCGTCCCGGGAACGGGGCCTTACAAATTGTCATTTGTTTCCGAAATTTCTTAATCGAAAGTGTGTATATGTGATTTACGAATTTAAGTTCATTGATTAAATCATTTCATTTCAAGTTACTGATCAGTCAGACGTTTCTAGTCTGTTTAGACGTTTGGAACCCTAAAACTTGAAAAACTTGAAATTGATGGATCAACATTAATCTAAGAACTTAAATTGATCATATATTGTTGATATACACTGAATTTCGATCATTTTCAAATACGGAACTGTTGTTTTCATGAACATTGAGCACATGGTGTTCTTCATCAGTCGAATGAAGAAGCTGAATAGTGTTCAATGTTTGAATTTTTTTAATAAAAAATTAAGTAAATAATTCATAAGATCTTAGTTGATAAATAACTTTGATAAATGATAAGTGACTTAGTTTGTTTTAAAACAATGATATAACAAATTGTATTTAATATGATTTGGACAGAATTTTAAGGAATTCTAGAAAATGATTAAGTACAATTTCATGTAAAATAAAATTAAGTGTTTTAAAACATAATAATTCCTTAACATTAATTCAAAGTTTGATAAAATCAAATCATTTTAAATAAATCAATATATCTAAAATTTGTGTGTTTGTTTGTGCAGATGGCTAAATTGAAATTTGAACCAAAGCATAATGTAGCTGCTTTCTTAGATGAAGAATGTAGAGAGGCAGTTGGTTATGAGGAGATTATTAGATTTCTGATGAAAACTAAATACGTATATGCTATGTGTGCCAGACCTGTGATCAATGAAAAACTTATTAAAAGATTTTGTAGAACAGCTGAGGTTGAAAGAGATGATGAAGGAAACAAAGTTGTGAGAGCATTCATTACAAATGATAGGATGATTGAAGTCTCTGAGCAAGCAATTAGAGTAGCACTTAGACTGGGGGAGAATAATCCTCAAGACTTGGCAGATTATACATTCAATGAATGTAGAGATGTATTTATGCTGATGGGTCACCCTGACCATTTCCCTAAGAAACAATTTTCAGGACTAGGGTGTACAACCATTGGAAACTACTCTGTTATATCTTCCAACAATGCATGTCCAAAAGAAGTGCAGGATGGGATTCATTCCCAGTGGACATTGCATCTCCAATCATAGCCTTAGCCACTAATAGAAGATTTAATATGGCTAAGTGGATTATGAATGGATTTATCTACAATTTAGAGAGAGGAAGAAGAAATAAGTACTTGATGTATCCAAGATTTCTTCAGCTGCTCATAAATGAAGATCATCCTGACTTGTTTATAGATGGAGTTGAAGGTAATAGACTGAAGCTAGAACATATGTCTGAAGTTGTATACAAAAGACTGGCAGTTATCACTGGTGCTCCAAATATTCCTCTATTTGATTACATGAGAAATGTAGCTATGGATGAGGTTGATATTAATCAACAACACCTTCATTTATCTGAAGATGAACCAATAGATCCAAATGATCTTATTAAGGATGTTGTTGATGAGATTATTGATGAAAAGGATGATGAAAGTGATGAAGATGATGATGAAGCTGCTGAAAGCTCATAAGATGATGGTGATGATGATGGAGATGATGGAGCAACAGAGGCAGATCAGGCTGATAGCAGTGAAGCCACTATTTCTGATCATGCAGATGAAACACAAGATGTTGGTGAAACTCATGATTAACAAATGGCAGAAGCTCAAGGTGATGAAGAAGCAGAGGCTGATGTACAAAATCAAACATTTGATTTTGAGTTTATAGAAGCTATGCTTTCTGAGCCTGTCTTTCAAGGAACATCTCCTGTAGAATCTGAAGACATGCCAGTCATTACATCACAAAATGTGTCTGTAGACATCATAGATGTTGATAAGTTGGAGAAATTGAAAGAAGAAAACAGTGCTCAAGAGAGAACTATAGTTGAATTGAAAGGTGAAAATGAGAAACTAAAAGAAATAAACATGTCTCTTGAAAAGGAAATGACTATGTTGAAAGAAGAAAATGTAAAGCTCAATGAAGATATTCAAAGTAAACACGAAAAACTTGTTGATCTTGCAACAGATAAAGAAGATGTTATAAAGAATTTTGAAGTAATGATCATAGATTATGATCTACTAGAAGAGAAATACAAGAAGTTAACCGAAGAGAATGAAATGTTGAAAGATGAGTTGAACAAGTTAAAGGAGACTCAAAAGCTAAATTCTCCAGATATTGTTATTGTATCTGAGATGAATCCTATTGATGTTGAAAAGATTCCTGAGGTGGATAAAGGAAAGAGAAAAATTGATGAGATAGAGGATCTAGTATTACCTGAATATTCTACAAAAGTTCAAAGAGTAGAAGAAGTTCATGAGGAACAAGAGCCAACTACACAAGAAAAAATTGATGCTCTTGATGATACAGAAGAGGAGTTTAGTGATGATTGGTATGATGAAGTACTGGAAGATGAGGATATTGTTGAAGCAAACTTTAAAACAACATTCTCACCTCTAGAACCAATTCAAGAACAAGATGAAATTCCTTTAGACTTTGAAGATAGATATAACTATCTAGAACGGATGAAGTATAATTGAGTATTTTTAGATGGACTGACTGTTTCTCAGATAAATGATGAATATGAGAAATGCGTTGAAGCTAAGTCAGTAGATCCAATTGATCCGAATGAGATAGTAGTAGAGCATGGTGAATGGAATAGAGCTCAAGAAAGTATCATTATTGAAAAAGTGCCAAGATCTGAGCTACATCATCCTGATCCTAAAGATATGAGCATACCAGCTTTAAGATCATGGTTACCGGCACGTAATTATCCATGGAAAATACTTAAAAGACTACAATCTGTGTCTTTAAGTAATGTTGTCAGGAGCTTTCAGGAAACTAAAAAGCAGTCAAACAAGATGATCATAATTGACACTGACAATCCTTAGTACTTGGAGATTACAAACAGAACGAGAGTACTGAAGCCTCAAGAGATTAAGTCAATGGCTTAAAAGACAAGTGCTAATGAAAATAGAAGAAAGTTGGTAAAGATGTTTTCTGGTTCAGAGAAACTAGCTTATAAAGCTTCTCCTGAGCAGAAACTATTATTTGATAGTGCTAGATCTACTGGAGACTTGGTAAGGAATGTTTTGCAGAAAGGACAATCAGTTGTTGAACTTCTGAATGCAATGATTGCTCCTGATTTTACTAACCAAGTGAAGATAATAGCATGGAAGTATGATAAAGTTTTTTATGCCTTTTTGATAAAGAGAGTGAATGCTATTTGTGATGTATATCACTTTTACTCTAGTATCATCAAACTTCCAGTGCAAGATTTGAAAGAGTTGAATAAACTGCCACTTATCAATCTGACTAAATCTAAAAGAGGTGATATGTTTGTTGAACTATTAAGAAGAGGTACATCTAGAGCAAGTACTTTCCTTCAAACAAGATGTGATCAAGAGGACAAGGAGTACTTTGCTATGTTGAAAAAGAATAAAAAAATAAAGGGCAAACAATCAGAAGATGAACAATTTTTGGTTGAGTTTTGTGATCATTATTTTGAAAAAGTTACAACACCAGGATTGAAGGTGATTGATGGGACACAAAAGTCTAAACCAATCCTAAGATGGTTTTATAACACTGAGGCGTTTACGCTTAAATTGGTCCGAGATCTCGAGCAATGGGATGAGGATATGATCACCCTTTTGGTGCATTTGAGCTTAAACTGTTACATCCAAGTTACATTTCATTCTCTCTGTTCAAAAGTTTGAAAAAGTATCTCCAGATATTGCTGAAAGACAAAAAGCACTTTCTTTCCATTATTAATGTGATGAATGCTGCAATGGAAAGAATTTCTCTAAGGAAAGATATCAAACATATAGAGTTTATGAGAATTTCAAGGAAAGGTGTATTAGAGGTATACTCAAAGGAAAGTTCAAAACCTATTGAGTTATATGCCAATATTGACATTACTGGATTATTAAAAGGCACCTTGGAGAGGATGGGCATGATGTAGATCAAGACTAATGAATCAAGACCAGAACAAGGCATTCTAGCTAGCAAATTCAAGTATGCCGTTGCCAATGCCTTAAAAGAGCAAGAATTATACAAGAAAAAGCCAATGTTCAAAATCAAAGAAGAGCCTGAGGATTTCTTTGATGTTTGAAGATTAAATATTAAAGATTGAAGATCAATAGAAGAATAAAGATTGAAGATCAAGAGAAGAATGAAGATTGAAGATCAAGTGAAGATTAGAGAATGAAGATAAAGAGAAGAACAAGCTTAGAAGACTGAAGATTTTGAAGACAGAAGACAATGTAAATCTTAGGGGGAGTATTGTTAGTGCTTCTTGAAAGATTTTGTCTTTATATGTCTTTTATGTTTTTGTCATAGTATAGGGACTAGTTTTGTAATTAGTTAGTTCCTTTTTTTATTGATAGTACATATAGCTTAGACTTGTGTAGATTAGAGAGACTTGAACCAATCTGCTACTTACACTTTGTAATTGTCTTTGCTATTATCAATAAACTCTATGAATTTTTGTTGATATTGTGCTTTGATTTGATTACTACGCTTGTATTTCATTGAATTGTCCTCTAATATCATCACAAATCTACACATTTGATCCTATCAATGTGTCTTGATTAGTAGCAAAGGTCCAAGACAAGATGCTTGCATAGTGTTGGACTCAACAAAGTGCATTAAGAATTAATGCAAGAAAGTATGATGCTTGCCATTATCAAACAATCAACCAAATGTGTCTTAACATACAAATCATATATTAGAAACACATTAACATCATTAACATTCATAATAATCACTAACATATGTGTAAAATTCTTTTTTTTCAGATTTTATAGATAAAGAAATTTTGCTAAGTCACCCAATGCGGATGAAGTCAACCAATGCGGATGAAGAAGTCCACAACGGATGAAGTCACCCAATGAGGATAAAGAAATCCACAGCGAATGAAGTAATCCATAATGGATGAAGAACTACTCCCACAGCAGATGAACAACTTCACCACAACGGATGAACAGCTTCACCACAGTGGATGAACAACTTCACCACAGCGGATGAACAAACAAGATCCACAACGGATGAGTAATTCTCCACAGCGGATGACTTATTCCCATAGCGGATGACTTATAGACTTGGGATTAATTTTTATGTAATTTCATTTACATAAGGGTAGATTAGTAATTATATATAGCTTTTGTGTATAGGCTATAAATAACACTCTACCCTAATCCTTTGTAAGCTTTTTGAACAAATTATCAATCAAACAAGCATTTTATTCTCGTGCATTTTAACACACAATCACACACACACAAACTGAAATCATACACATTAATCATGGGTTTCCGCACCATGGTTAGTGTTTGTTGATTTGTGAGAGATTTGAAAAGATCCTTGGAGAAATCAACCTTTTCCCATTGAATATTGTTCTTTCAAAGTTCATGTTCAATATGTTTGACTAGTTTGATTTTCATCAAGTAGGAGTTGGTTGAGAACCCTCTTATTGCACTTCATCAGACATTCTACAATCTGTTCAATCATCAAAACCCATCTTCTTCTACTCATAACATTCATTTAATGCAAATAAACATGATTTTTGAATCTATTTATGCATTTTGAAGAAGTGTTTTGATTTTATAGCTGGAGATTTGAAACAAACAAGTTTACTGTGGATTATTTGATATAACAATACACGGGTATTGTTTATCATTGTCCAAAACATCATCAAACATAAGGTTTTCAAATTGAAAAAATTCTTAAAAGTGTGAAAACCCTAATCGGGTTTGTAGGGTTTTGGCACTGCTTTTGTGTTTTTCTTCAAATCCACTGTATTTGTTGAATATTCTAAATTCATTAGAGTGTTCATTATCACCACAAACTAGTGACATTCTCACTAGAAACACTTTTTGTTCAAAATTCAATCACCGGATTGAATATTTCGCATAATCATCAAACAAAAACCTTAGAACAACCCTAGTGTTTTTGTTCACACAATTTATGGAAATTGTGTTTTTGTTCTAGAATATTCATCAGCAAAATTTTGTCTTGGGCAAAAAGTTTTCAAAACAAACTTTTTGATCGAAAAAGTTAACAAACAAGAGACAAATTGTTATTTTTTAGGGTTTTCTGTAAACAGGGAATCTTGACTTTAGGAAAAGGACAAACACAACATCATTCCCTTCTAAAATCCATCTTGTCAACCGTGAGAAGAAAGAAATAAATCATAGGACAGTAAACAAATAATTAATTAATTCCTTTATTTGGTAAACTATTAAAATTAATTAGTTTATCAATTTATAAAACAAATCCTAGAGACAAATTAGGATCAATTAAATTTTAACACCGGATTAAAATTTAAAACAATCAAGTTAACTTAATTTTAAGTTAAAAACAAACAAACATGTCTGATGAACTTTCAGGAGCAAATAGTGGTCTTCAACCACCAAGACTGAAAAACAAAGTAGACTTCAAACTATGGAAGATCATGTTTCATAACTGGATTATCTTTCAAGACCCTGATTAATGGAGTTCCATAACTGAAGGACCTTACATTCTAGTGAACCTGGGTCCAGACTACAACACACAAAAACTAGTAAGTTTGAAGAATGTAGCTGGTGATAAACTGAAGAAGGTGAAAACTTTTATGAAAGCATACAATATTCTGGTAATGACATTGCCATTTGAAATCTTAACACGGGTTGAGAATTTCAAAACAGCCAATGAACTGTGAAAAGTTCTTTACACAATGTGTGAAGGTAGTGATGAAATAAGAGAAATAAAGAAAGAAAAACTTAAGGACATAGTATGAAACTTTTCATCATGTTCAGGGAGAATCTATTCCCCAACAACTTCACAGATTTGTACAACTTGTAAATAAGATGATTGTTTATGGTCTCAAATACGAATCTGTTGAAATAAACAAAAAGATGTTGCATACATTCCCTGAGAGTTGGACTCAGTCAGTGTCACTCATGAAAGCAACATTAGATCTGGGAGCACTATCATTGGACCCTCTGGTGGCTAAGGTGCAGGCATTAGAGTTATATGAAAAGTCTAGAAACAACAACATTGTCAGAAATGTAGAAGCATACAAGTTCAAAGAACTACAACATACAGACAATGCTTTCTTGACAAGCATTGGTGAAGATGAAGATGAAGAATTCTTAGATACTAGTGAGACATCATTCTTCTCTGCACCAGATTCATCCAACAACAAACAACAGTCTAAGAAGACTGGTGTTCATGCTTCTCATGAAACAACACCTCAAAGCAAACACAATCAACATCATCATGCTTCAAGCTCAAGTAAGCAACAACAGGCAAAGCAACAAAACATACACAAGTTTGATATGCCTATTGATGCTCTCACTATCATTCTTCAAAGTGAAGAGCAGAAGGCAGCTTATGCAGCCTTTTCAACTAGCTTTGAAGCTTATTTGGGTGCCAATCTCACACCATCTCAGATCATTCAACAAGATTTGGATGAACTTCCACCAGACATGGGTGAAGAAATGGATCTTCAGTGGCCTATGGCAATGATTGTCTATAGATCAATAAGTTTTCGACAAAGAAATAGAGGGCTGAGCATGGACAAGAAAACAAAGATTGGTTTTGATAAAACCAAGGTCAGATGCTACAATTGTCAACTATATGGACATTTTTAAGAGAATGCCAACAACCAAGAGTTGACAGAAACAACAATCAATCACAAGCATCGAGCAGCTTCTATTCAAACAAACAAATCCCACATCCAATCAGTATCCCTGTTGCACCAACCCCACCTCAAATCACGAAATAGAGTCCAAATAAGCAATCCAAATCATCAGCCATGATCACTAAGAAGGATGATGAAGGTGACTAGAGTATGTATGAAGCTTAAATTCAATCTCGAGATCATGCGCTCATGGCAGACATTGAAGACAAAATTTCAGAAATCTCGAAAGAGGTAAAGGAAACCTCTGCACACAAGCATGCATAGATGAAGTCAATAGATATAGAGAACATGCAGATAAAGTTTCAAAGAAAGTAATTGAAACAAAAATTTTAAATGAAAGTGTTAAGTCAGAACAAAAACAATGTGGCATCAAAATACTTTCATTACAAAATGATTTAGACAAATTAATGTCTAAAAAGCTAACACTTGCAGCTCAAGTTGAGCAACTCTCTGTATCATTGACTGAATCTAAAACATTAAAGGCTGAAACTGAAGTGAAACTTCAGAAGTTTCAGGTAAGTAACAAGATGTTTGAAGAACTTCTTGCACAACAAAGGGCTTTTAAAGACCCTTCAAGTTTAGGATATAACAAAGTAAATCCACCATACAATGATAACTATATTCCTTTACCTGATTCAATGACTAACAAACAAGGTGAGTCACTTGACCCACATGACAGAACAGATGATTCAAAACCATCATCATCAACTTCATCAAAATCATCACTAATAGCAAAAACACATTTGATAAAATTTGTTAAAAGTCAAGCTTCACCATAAATTAAACCTACAGATTTCTATAAAGGTGAAAATAATGAATATGAAAATTTGACAAGTGATGATGACATTGATCTTCTAGATGAAGAGTTAGACCAGCCAATTACTGAAACTCAAAAGGTTTCAAGTGTGGTTGATATTCCTAAACACACAAACAAAGGGAAAGGTAAAGTCCCTATGCAGCCAAAACAAACAACAATCACTTTTGAAATTCCTTCCAAATCAAATTTGAAACCAAAGGTGATGAATAACAAACAAAAACAACTTTTCCATACTGTGAGTGGTGTGATTAATACTCCCATTCAACTGAAAAGTGCAAATATGGCAAATACTGTAAGTACTGTAACATGAACAACCACAGTACTGAAACATGTCATTTTTGTAATTTTTGTTCCATTTCTACAAATTGTTTCTTCAATAAGAAGAATAAGAAGCAAAACCAACAAGCTCATGGTGAAAAATCATTTGAGAAACAAACAGTTGCTCCTAAATAGAGCAAAGTAGGAGTACAAAGACCTACTCCTCTACAGGAAATTGTTTTAAATAATTGTTAGGACCGAGTATGTACGGAGTACTAACTGATTCTTCGTTATACCAGATCAAATAGTGTGGAATCCTATTTGATTGGCGATCCAATCAGGGAGAACGAAATCAAGATCACTCCTAACGATTAGAAAACGTTAAGAATGGAATAGGAATGATCTCAGACGTTCTGTGAAGTTGGAATGGACGAACTAGACGTTCTGGGTCGACTAGGGTTTCAAGTATTCGAAGTGTTACGTTTTTCCACGAATTAAGTGGTATTTATAGGTTACAGATCTCATTCGTATGACTGAGCCTTGCGACTGGATCAGTCGTGCGACTGAGTCATACGATTGGTTCAATCGTACGCTTGAGTCAGTCTTATGACTCAACCGTGCGATTGACTCAATCACCT
>BJCO01791414.1:0-12433 GCA_018326465.1 Flaveria floridana | reverse complement strand
TGCAAATGTTATATCCGGCCTTGATTGAGTCAAGTACCTCAATGATCCCACCAACCTCCTATAGAAGGTTTGATCTACATTCTCACCTTCCTCAGTCTTAGTCAACTTTAGGCCAGCCTCCATAGGAATCTTTACATCATTACTATCATGCAACCCTGCCATCTTTACTAGTTTTTCAGCATATCCAGCTTGACTCACCTGAATTCCTTCCTTATTCTGCTTAACCTCTATCCCCAGGAAATAGCACAACAAGCCCAAGTCTGTCATTTCGAACTTGCTTTCCATTTGATGTTTAAACTTCTTTATTTCATGCTGATCACTACCTGTCACTAATAGATCATCCACATACACACCCAACATCAACACCGAGCTACTTTCATGCTTTACATAAACTGCTTGTTCATGCTGACACCTCTTAAAGCCCAACTCCTTCAATACTGCATTTAGCTTTAAATTCCATGCTCTAGGAGCCTGCCTCAAACCATACAAGGCCTTTGTGAGTTTGTACACTTTAGATTCACATCCCTTTCGCTCAAAACCTTCTGGTTGATTTACATATACATCTTCCCTTAGTTCACCATGTAAAAACACAGCCTTAACATCTAGGTGATATACATTCCACCTCAGTTTAGCTGCTATAGCCAGCATCAACCTGATTGTTTCAATGCGTGCCACCGGTGCAAATGCCTCTTCAATATCAATTCCTAGTTGCTGTACATAGCCTTTAGCAACTAGTCTGGCTTTGTGCTTTGTCACTTTACCCATTGCATCTCTCTTCAGCTTGAATAACCATTTCAATCCTATTGAGTTACACCGGTCAGGCGGGTCAGTTAAAACCCAAGTTTTGTTTCTTTCAATTGCTCTAATCTCCTCTTCCATAGCTGCCCTCTATTCTTTACTCAATGCAGCTTCTTTGTAGGAGGTGGGAACTCCTTCTTCTGATAGTAGCAGTTCTACTACTTCTTGTTCTTCTTCTCTTTGATTAGCACGTGTAACTCTAGAGTCAACCACATAATCAGCTAACCTTGATGGCAACACTGAGGTTCTTGTAGACCTCCTTGTACCAACTTGATCTCCATCACCTTCTGTAGTTGGTGCAATAGGTGTTTGCTCTTGATCTTCCGAAGGTTGCTCTTCATCTTCCGAAGGTTCAAGTCTAGAAACCGAAACTATGTAGCCTGGATCTTCACTCCCCATATGAGAATAGCTTTCACTTTCATTCTGCATATAAAAATCCTCCACACTTAGATTTTCTTGGTTGTTCTCCTTATAACTTGACCAATCCCATTTCCCGTTTTCTTCAAAATACACATCTCTACTTATAACAATCTTGTTCTTACGGACATTGAGCATTCTATGAGCTTTAGTGCCTTCCTCAACTCCCAAGTACACCATTGGTGTACTCCTGTCATCTAGCTTTCTTAAGTTTGGTGCCATGACTTTGACATGTGCCACACACCCGAAAATCCTTAAGTGTTGCAAGTTAGGCTTTATTCCTTTAAGGGCTTCATATGGTGTGCGATCTTTGATTGCTTTTGTCTGGATCCTATTCAGGATATAGACTGCATGTCTCACTCCTTCTGCCCATAGAATCCGAGGTACACACATGCCTTTCATTATGCTTCTTGTCATGTTCAATATAGATCTATTTCTCCGTTCAACAGTGCCATTTTGTTGGGGGGTGTAGGGAGCAGATAAGTTCCTGCTTATCCCACTTGCTTCACAAAACTGATTAAACTCATGAGAAGTAAACTCCCCTCCTCTGTCAGATCTAAGGGTCTTTATCTTGAGCCCAAACTCATTTTCCACATTTGCTTTGAAGGCCATAAAGGTTTCAAGGGCTTGATCTTTGGCCTTGAGCATGTAGACCCACATAAACCGGGTACAATCATCAACTAAGAGCATGAAGTACCTGTTCCCAGCCTGTGTAGCGGGGGTTATTGGGCCACAAAGATCCATTGATATTAGTTGCAACGGCTGCTCAGCCTTGTAAGGCGTGCTTTGTGGGAATGGTAGCCGTGAGTGCTTGTCTGCCATGCATGCATCACACAGTTTAGGAGGATGATCAATCAGTGGAACTCCTCTGATCATTTGCCTCTTGGTCATCGTCCTTAGTGACTCGAAATTCACATGTCCTAGTCTCCCATGCCACAACCAAGGCAGGGAGTCTAGAGCTGTTTGAAGGCACATTGGCGACCCAATTTTCAAATCCGCCTTGTAAAGGCGGTTTGGAGACCTTTGTACTTTCATCAGGAGTTTGTCTGTGTTCTCATATAGCCATAGAAACTCGTTTTCCATCTTGACTACACACCCTCCCTCCGTAGCCTGACCAAGACTAAGTATGTTGCTTTTAAGATGGGGAATGTAATAGACATCTGCTAGAAGCCTATGTTCACCATTCTTTCCTTCTAGAATGACTGAGCCCCTACCTTCAATTGTTACATGTGAATTGTCCCTAAATCTCACGGTTCCTCCCACAGATCTATCTAAGCTCTGATACCAAATGTGATACAGGTACCATTGGTCGCTGCCCCTAGTGCTTTCTGAGTCTTGCTTAAGATAGGTTGGCAGTACCCTTTGTTCATTCAAGAACACCATTTCTCTCTTCTCTTCTTTATGCACATGCATAAGTAGAGCTGGTTCCTCGATCTCTGCCTGGGTCAGATTGGATTCTGGTTCTTGAAGTTTCACACCTGTACATTCTGATGCATAGTGGCCTAGTTTTTCACACTTGAAGCACTTGATTTTTGACTTGTCTTTCTTGCCTCTTTGGCCCTTCGCAATGACCCTATCATGATCCTTACCTTTGGAGTATGATTGGCTCTTTTCTTTCATGTGGGAGTTTTGATCTGTCCCTTTAGGGTCTTGTTGTTTTTCCCACTTCTTGTTTCTTGATTCATTCTTCTTTCTAGATTGCCACTCAGCGTAGGTCATCAGTAGCTGATCATGTTTACCCGCTTGGTGCCTACCCTTCATGTCGGTCCTCTCTTCGAAGGCTTTCAATCGTCCAATAGCCTCCGGGAGAAGGAGCGTTTCAAGGTCCACAAACTGTTCTATCGACACAACAATTTGAATGAACCTTTCAGGAACAGCGTCTAAAAACTTTCGCACTAGTGCCGAATCTCCGTAGGGTTCTCCTAATTCGGCAGCTCTTGACGAGATTGCGCTTAATTTCCCTGCAAATTCGTCAATACTTTCGCTGTCCTTCATTCTCAGGCCTTGAAACTCATCTTCAATGTCTGCAATCGAGCTTTCTTCACCCAATCCGCTCCTATGAACCTGGTTTGCAGAGAGTTCCAAATGTCCTTCGCAGTGGTCAGGTTTGCCACCTGAAGGACCATTTCTTCCGGCATGGCCTGAAACAAGTACGCGATCGCTGCGTTGTTCTTCTTTGCATCCACCGGGACTCCCTGCGTGGGTTCAATCGCCTCCCACAGCCCATGGACATTGAAGATCGCCTTCAACTTTACCGCCCATATCGTATAGTTGCTGTTGGTGAGAACTGGACATTGCAGGGGAATCGTTGTGAAGTTTTCTTTGATCGCAATCTGGTTGTTCACCGTGGGCTGCGCCATCTTCGATCTTCTCCGATATGAGAACCCAAATCGATCGTTCGTATCCAGTCCTTTGGATCACCTCCGTGAACGATCTTCTGATTGTGAGCTCTGATACCAAATGTGATACAGGTATCAAGACAAAAATGAAGAAGATTGTGATGAACAATATGAATTATGTTATTTCATTAATGAGTTCATTCTGTACTTATAACAACCACTAACAAACATTAAGAAAGTTACACATATAGTCCCTCACTTATCTTGGAATTACAAAACTACACAAAACATTAAAAAATAACAAAGCAGTCATATTTTTCGGAGCTAAACGAGATGATAACCGGAAAAATTAAGTTTGGAGATGGCTCATGCGTGGAGATCAAAGGAAGGGGATCTATTCTTTTTCAAGATAAGTTGGGTGGACAAAACTTATTAACTGAAGTCTATTATGTACCGTGTCTCAAAAGCAATATAATGAGCATCGGGCAAGCGACCGAATCCGGGTGTGACATAAGGATCAAGAACAACTATTTTACTATGCATGATGTCTCCCGGAAACTCTTGATGAAAATAACAAGATCACCTAACCGGCTTTACAAAATACACTTAAATATGGGTACGTCGGTTTGTTTGCAAGCCAAGGTAGATGATGATGCATGGCGTTGGCATACAAGACTTGGGCATGTTAGCTTCGACACGATAAAAGCGATGGAAAAGAAGGATATGGTTCATGGGTTACCAAATATCGAGCGCGAGAATCAATTGTGTGAATCTTGTCTCGTTGGAAAAACAAATTAGACAACCATTCCCACTGGCGACATCCTATCAAGCATCTCGTGTATTAGAGTTAGTACATGGTGACTTATGTGGTCCGATTTCTTCAACATCTACCAGGGGTAACAAGTATATTTTCGTGTTAATTGATGATTTTCACGTTACATGTGGTCTTGTTTATTGAAGGAGAAAAGCAAGGCGTTTGAAAAGTTTAAAACTTTAGTCGAGAAGGAGACCGGAATGATGATTAAAACCTTCCGAACCGATAGGGGAGGAGACTCTCGTTCACATCAAGCGAATTTCAAAATTATTGTGAAGATAATGGAATCATTCATCACCTAACGGCTCCATACTCGCCCTAACAAAATGGCGTGGTGGAACGTCGTAACCGAACCTTAATGGAGATGACAAGAAGCGTATTAAAAGCCATGAAGGTACCAAATTATTTATGGGGAGAAGCCGTGCGCCACTCAACTTATATAATTAATCGAGTAACAACAAGAGCCCTTAAAAACCAAACCCCTTTCAAGAAGTTTAAAAACAAAAAACCGAATCTTGAACATATGAAGGTGTTCGGTTGCATGGCATACGCAAAGGAAGAAAAGATTGGGTTAAAGAAACTTGACGATCGATCCAAACCCCTTATTAATCTTGGAACCGATCCGGGTTCTAAAGCATATCGCCTCTATAACCCAAAAACCCGGAAGATAGTAGTAAGTCGTGATGTTGTCTTCAATGAAAGGATCGAGTGGAATTGAGAAGGATTGCGAGAGAAGCAAGAAAGTTAGCCGGGTATGTTTTCCATGGTTTGGAGAGGGAGTATTGATATGGGTACCAGACCGGTGATGGTTGGACAACCCGGCCGCAACTGAAGTTGAAAACTTCAACCACGGGTCACATAGTGCAGCAGAAGGCAGCCACTCTGGAGCCCAAAACAAGCCCTCCACAGGGCATCAAAACAGCAACCCCTTAGGGACCGTTTCCGGCCAACAGAATCCTTCAACAGGGCCACAAAACAGCAGCCCAAACGGGTCCGGTCCAGGAGGAAGCAACAGCCCAACAGAATGAACAAGCAGCCCACATTCAAGCCCAGCTAATTCAGATTTTTCGATCCACCTCACAGACCAAAACAGTCCCGCATTTGCATCCGAACGGATCCTAAGACGTTCTGATCGAGTAACGGTACAACCAAGATACCTTAGTGATTATGTTTTATTATCTAATGTTGCTTGTGAACTTCTTCCAGCTATAAATGAAGAACCTGCAAACTATCAAGAAGCCAAAGTATCAAACAAATGGGTGAAAGCAATGAAGGCCGAGATTGAGTCCATCAACAAAAATGGGACGTGGACCTTAGTCGAGAAGCCAAATGGAATAAAACCTATCGGCTTGAAGTGGATCTACAAGATTAAGAAAAATGCCGATGGATCCATAAACAAACATAAAGCTCGCTTAGTCGCAAAGGGTTATGTACAACAACCTGGAATCGACTTTAATGAAGTTTTTGCACCCGTGGCATGAATTGAGACCATTCGGTTACTTATAGCCTTAGCTGCTTCGAATGGTTGGGAAATTCATCATCTTGATGTAAAAACGACGTTTCTACATGGCGAGTTAAAAGAAATTGTTTACATTACACAACCGGAGGGCTTTGAAAGAAATTGTGAAGGAGACAAGGTATACAAGCTCTCTAAAGCTTTATACGGGTTGAGACAAGCTCCAAGGGCGTGGAATAATAAGCTTGATCGGATCCTAAAACAGATGGAGTTCCAAAGGTGTGCAAAAGAACAATCCGTTTATAGAAAGACCAGTGGAAGACATCTCCTCATTGTAGCAGTATATGTTGATGATTTGCTCGTAACCGGAACAAGTGCAAGTATCATAAATGAATTCATTTGTGGAATGTCATCCAAATTTGAAATGTCGGATCTTGGAAAGTTAAAATATTATCTTGGAATTGAAGTATCTCAAAGTACTAATGAGATAAAGATCAATCAAGAAAGTTATGCCCTTAAAATACTCAAGGAAGATGGGATGCAAGAATGTAACCCCGCTCAAATTCCAATGGATCCCTGTACAAAATTATGTAAAGCTGAAAACGAGCCCGAGATTAATGCTATCGACTATCGAAGGCTTGTAGGATGCTTACAATATTTACTTCACACCCGACCGAATCTCTCTTACTCGGTAGGAGTTGTTAGTCGCTACATGCAAAATCCAAGAAAGACACATGGCACAGCAATAAAACATATTTTAAGGTACTTAAAAGAAACTGCGAGTTATGGATTAAAATTCCCATAAAACGGGTCCATGAAAATCACTGGGTATAGCGATAGCAGTCACAATGTAGACCCGGATGATGGAAAGAGTACAACATGCCACATATTTTATTTTGGGACATCACCAATTACGTGATGCTCCCAAAAGCAAACTACGGTGGCGTTGTCCTCTTGTGAGGCGGAGTTTATGGCGGCAACGGCGGCCGCATGTCAAGCAATATGGCTTCAAGATCTATTAAATAAAGTAACGGGATGGAATCGGGAAAAGGTAACTATACGGGTTGATAATAGTTCCGCTATAGCTCTCACAAAGAACCCCGTGTTTCATGAAAGAAGTAAACATATCCATACACGGTTTCACTTTATCCGGGAATGTGTAGAAAATGATCAAGTTGAAGTAGAGCACGTATCCTAAGAACAATTAGCGGACATCCTTACCAAACCATTAGCTCGTATCAAATTTAAGGAGATGAGAAGCAAGATTGGCATGGAAGACCTCTCTAAGTTCAAGTCGGAAATTAAGGGGGTGAATGAAGGCTAATTTCTGATTTTTGTGAAGGGCCCAAAGGCGTGGGCCGACCCTCCAAACAAGTTGGTTTGGGATAAGTGTTTGATTTAAGATAACTATCATTGATTGAATATAATTATCACTTAATATTATTGAGTTATCCATTGTTTAAATAAAGAGTCATAGTGGGTTACGTTACTTGCTTGCCAAGGTTCTATAAATACTAACCAAGTTCAAGGGTTAGAAAGATGCAGTGAAAGTGAGTTTACTCGAAATTGTGTGTTTTCGTTCTTTGATTATTCGTGTTAAACTTGGGACTTGATAAACATGACCAAATTGAACCTTATTAAGGCTGTATGGTTGATTGAACTTACTAAGCTTTCAAGGTTTCACCGCCCCCTCCACTGTTGCAGTGGCATTGTTGTTGCGACACCACCACGGTCAATGCCTCTACTCACGCATTTCTCGAATCGTTCTTTGCTTAATCCAAGCTATCCAAACGTAATGTGAGATTACCAACTAGCATCACAAGTCCATAAGCCGCTAAAACTAAATATATTTATTTTTAAATTAAAGCATGCCGCTAAGCATCTACAGGCTCTTTTTTTCATCTCAATGTGTGATCATTGGTTAATACACAAACATATATATGATCACCCTAAACTTGAAAGGATTGCATTTTCAACATCTATAAAGCAGCATAAAAATCTAAGTAAAGAACATATGAAAAAATATTAAACAAAATGCCATCAACATGCCCACCATCAACTTAGCTGCTGTCATCGTCTCCTTGCGGCCGCCAAGCGCATTCAACATCTGCCATCCTTCTCTACTAGGCTTCATAAAAATATACAAAGGTGTACATGTTTTAGTACATTCTTTTAAAAAGAACTTATTTCAATCCAACCTATTTTGATCGCATTCAAACGAAATTGATATCTTCTGAACTTTCCTAATAGTTATAGTTATCTGTGATAATCATGTCAAATAATTTAGTATTAAGTGTGTGTGTACATGCTTACTGTAATAATTTATTTAATAAAGTTGTGTTCAACAAACAAAAACCAAAAAAGACCTCTTATCACGATAAAATATTTCTATTTCTCCAAGAAAGAAATTAGAACGTAAAACCCATCAAATTGGACCTATTTCATTTTCACCAGACATCAAAACCATTACGCATCAGCACAAACTCTTCATGAACACATGCATTCAATTCACCCCCTCTTCAGTAACATCTCAAGACATCAAATCCCCAAATACTTCACCATTTCTTCATACTTAAATCACAATCTTTCCTCATATCTTGATCCCCAAAAACATGCAAACAATCACTTCAAAACCCAAGATTGGGCCAAAACGATATCAACCCACATCACCAACTGCAAAACCATACATCAACTCAACCAACTCTATGCTCATGTTATCAGAATCCACATGCTTCACTTGTACAGCGACCCATTTTATTGGAACACCATCATAAGAGCATACACCAGGTTCAATTCCCCCTCAAAAGCACTGTACGTAAGCATCACTATGGCCCGTGCTGGTGTCTGCCCGGATACCTACACACTGCCCGTTGTTCTGAAAGCTCTATCTCAAAAAACCCATATTTCAATGGTTAAACAGCTTCATACAGTTGCCATTAAACATGGGTTGGAGGCAAATTTGTTTTGTGAGAGTGGGTTTATCAGTTTGTATGCGAAAGCTGGTGAGTTTGACTGTGCGCTTAAGGTGTTTGATGAAAGTCCTGAGAGAAAAATTGGTTCTTGGAATGCTGTTATAGGTGGGTTGTCGCAAGGCGGGCGCTCTAGAGAAGCGATAGAGATGTTCTTGGAGTTGAAGAGAAGCGGTTTAGAACCGGATGATGTGACTATGGTTAGTGTGATTTCGGCGTGTGGGAGTTTAGGGGATTTGGGTTTGGGTCTTCAGCTGCATAAGTGTGTCTTTCTAGCTAAAAGGTTGGAGAAATCGGATGTTTTGATGTCGAATTCGCTAGTGGACATGTATGGAAAATGTGGTAGGATGGATCTTGCTTATGTGGTTTTCTCGCGAATGTGTGAGCGAAATGTTTCTTCGTGGACGTCTTTGATTGTTGGGTATGCGACGCATGGGCATGTTAGTGAGGCGTTAGAGTGCTTTCGTGGCATGAGAGAAGCGTCTGTGACGCCTAATGATGTGACCTTTGTGGGAGTCTTGAGCGCATGTGTGCATGGCGGGCTTGTTCAACAAGGGAAGCGTTATTTTAATATGATGAGGAATGAGTACAAGATCGAGCCTTGGTTGCAGCATTATGGGTGCATGGTGGATTTGTTGGGTCGGTGCGGTTTGCTTGAGGAAGCAAGAGAGATGGTGGAAAAGATGCCAATGGAAGCTAATGTGGTGATATGGGGGTGTTTGATGGGTGCTTGTGACAAGTATGGGAATGTGAAGATGGGAGAGTGGGTGGCTAAGCATTTGCAGCAAATGGAGCCTTGGAGTGATGGTGTTTATGTGGTCATGTCAAATATTTATGCTACCAATGGGTTGTGGGAAGATGTTGGAAGGATGAGAAAGATTATGAAGGAGAGGAAACTTGAGAAGGTTCCTGGTTATAGCTTGGGAGCAACCGTCGTCATCTAAGCTTGAACTCGATTTGTTTCAAACACAGTCTATAAAGGTCAGGTCGAGCTTGGCTTATGACTAAATTTTCAAGTTCAAGAATAGCTTAGACTTGATTCTTCTATTATTTATTTACTGTCTAATTGTTTTTTATATATATAAATATTTATTATAAACTGTATTGTATTTATTATATTGAATAAGAGTTTAATATATTATACAAAAATACTCAATCCGCTGGTTTGGGTTCTCGATTTTAGTCAGACTCGATACATAAAGCTTATATTTATTTATTAGTGAGCTAGTCTGAAGTAGCTTTATGTATAGAGTGAGCTTATTCTACAAAGTGTATTTTTGCTACACAGTGTGAGAAGACACAGTAAGGTTAAAAAGTCACAAAAAAAATATATCTCACAATCTAAATCGAATTTCAAAAAAGTACTTCGGAGTCTATGTTGCTCTCGTCGTCCTCTTTCAGAAAAAAAATAAATAAATAAATAAATAAAATTATTGTCTTTGTATGACACGATGACATCATTATGTCTTTCATAATGACACAATGAGTGTCTTTTATAATGACACAATGAGTGTCTTTTATAATGACACAATGACGTCATTGTGTCTTTCATAAATGACACAATATAAAAACATTAATTTTTTTAATTTTTTTTTGTTTATTTTTTTTTCTTAGTGAGGTCGGCTAAAGGAACAAAAGCTCGAAATTATTTTTTTGAAATTCGATTTAGATTGAGATATAATTTTTTTGTGATTTTTTTTGACCCATCTGTCTTCTCACACTTTATAGCAAAAATACACTTCGTATTTGAACCTCTTTCTTATGTATAATACGTGAAATGACCTTGATAAGAATCCAACTCCAAAGAACTCAAATAGAATGACACAATCAACGTAAACCAAAATATGATGATGAAATTGATAGAATAATCAAAAAACACAGAAGGAACAAGATCCAAGAAAAACCCTCTCTCCAAAAAGGAGCCTCTAACAAACTTACTAAACTCGATACCTCACACCTTTCTTATTTCTCTTACATATACTAACTAATTTCTCAAAAGAATCCCTAGCCACTTACCATTTTACCTTTCTTACCCCTTCTAGAATACACATATAACAATTTAGGATTAGTATTATCATGCACACTTGATGGATTCTCATCAATACTTCCCCCTGCGAAAGAAGTCTTGTCCTGAAGTCTTGTCCTCAAGACTTAAGTTTGGAAATTGACCCTTGATCCAAGAAGCATCTTCCCATGTAGCATCCTCATTCGAAAACCCATGCCATTGAACCAACCATTCTTCGCCCGTACGCCCAGGTTGCTTAGAAACCCTTTTATTCAATATTGCAATTGGAACGAGAGAATCTTTTTCAGTGAGAAGCAGTCTGGGAGGTAAAGAAGAATCAACAACTCCCGAAACCGACTTCTTTAAAAGGGACAGATGAAAAACTGGATGGATTCTGGACGTAGCTGGTAATTGCAACTTGTACGCAACCGGTCCAATACGTTCTTCAATTCGAAAAGGTCCAAAAAAACGGGCTGCTAGCTTCTGATGGATACGCTTATGAACGGACATCTGACGATAAGGTTTGAGTTTCACGTAAACCAGATCACCAACCACGAAGTGCACCTCTCTTCTTTTTTTATCCGCATGATTTTTCATTGAACTCTGTGCATTGTTGAGATGGACCTTTAATTGTCGTAAAGCTTCATCCCTATCCTGGAGTTTTTGAGCCACCGTTTCAACCCGAATCTCATCAGCCAAAAAATGTATAATCGACGGTGGTCGCCTTCCATATACTACCTCAAACGGAGTAGTACCCGTGGACACGTGAAACGTGGAGTTGTACCAAAATTCAGCCCACGGAACCCAAGATGCCCACCGTTTCGGTTGATCCACAGCAAAGCAACGTAAATATGCTTCAAGACAACGGTTGATCACTTCCGTTTGCCCATCCGATTTTGGATTATAAGCCGAGCTCATATGCAGCTTAGTACCCATAGATCTGAAGATCTCCTGCCAAAATTTACTTAAAAACAGAGGATCTCGATCGCTCACAATGGACTTAGGCATACCATGATGTCGAATGACCTCCCGTACAAAGACTTCGGCTACTGATTTTGCTGAATACGGGTGTTTCAACAGCAGAAAATGCGCATATTTGGATAAACGATCGACAACCAGCAAGATTACATTATATCCCAATGACATGGGAAGACCCGTGATAAAGTCCAAAGACAAATCTTCCCAAATAGCTGCGGGAATACCGAGTGGTTGTAAAAGACCAGCAGGAGCAACGGTGCTTGCTTTACACCGTTGACACACGTCGCAATTCCGAATAAAATCCTTCATGGTTTTAGTCATACCTGCCTAATATAAATTAACAGCAAGGCGCCGATACGTGCGGTAAAACCCCGAGTGGCCCCCCGTAGCCGTAGTGTGAAACTCATGTAGCAACATAGGAATATAGCGAGAAGTGGAAGGAATAACCAACCGATTGCGATAATACAAAACACCATTAACAACCGTATACCCTGGACATTTGTCCGGTGTTGTCAAGCACTGTTGATGCAACCGCTGCAACCCCGGGTCTAGACGTGCTTCATTGATTAAGTCAGCCCCTTGAGCCCAAATTGGGATAGACTTAAGCTGTGTAAATTCCCCTACATCCGCCCTGCGGGACAAAGCATCCGCGGCCCT
>BJCO01791413.1:0-14958 GCA_018326465.1 Flaveria floridana | reverse complement strand
CATGGTTTAAGTCAATTTGAGATGACTTGAAATCTCGACAGTGTCTTGAAGACTAATAAGTATTTTACAGAAGTTCTGATTGTGGGATCCACTGAATTTATATAAAATTATTCAAAACATGATAAGTATCACTCCTTATGTTTCTGAGTAAAAACTTAAGTATAAGTTTAAATAGGACAAAATATATCGACAATCAACTTAACTAGTTTCTTTAAATAAAGCTGGACAGAGTCTTGACTTGACAAAGAACTATATGATCTCATTATGAAAATTATTACATGACAATTTTGATCAATAAACAATTCAGATCTTGATTTTTTTATGTGTTCATTATTTTGTTATTTTTTTTTGTTTTGTTTTCATTTTGTTTTGTTTTTGTTTTGTTTAGGTATTAAGACAAATCATAGATAAACTTTTGAAAATTGAAGATTCATTAAATTAATTGGTCACTTGGTAAATAATACATTTTGTTGAAATACATAATTGATAATAAAAGATTTAAAAAAATTGAGAAAAATTGAAAAATTGAAAAATTGAAAATTTTCAAAGTGTGAAACAAACTCGCGCGAATAGAGGTTGTCGCGCGAAAAGGTTATTGCGCGAAAAGTGGATTCGCGTGACTCATTTGGCATATAAATATCACAGTGCTGAACGAAAAGTCACTTTTTGCATTCTCTGTTCACCCAAAACAACTTTCGCACATATTCATCTTTTTACTTTCTGAGAGTATTTCATGATATAGAGACAATCTTTTGACTACATTTCATCTATTCTGAGATTTCAAGGTAGATTTAGTTTCAATGGTTACTAAAGATATCAAATCATAAAAGGAACTTAACAACTTTAACTTAAAATCTAATAAAGTGGACTTGAAAGTTGAAATTGAAAGATTGAATGGACATAGTGGACCTAGGCGATAGTCATTAAATGAATTTCATTGTTCAAAATCAAGTTTTTAGAAGTCAATTTGATTGTTGTTCTGTGCGAGTCGCATAAGAAAATAAACAGACGCGATTATTGTTTTCGTGTGAAAATTGTTTTCGCGTGAAGATTTCGCGTGAATATAGTTTTTGCACGTATTCAGTTTTCTCTTGAAATTGAATTTGTTGTAAAATCGGATTTTATGTGAAAATAGTTTCGCACGAAAGGACTTTTCGCATATTAGTTGTTTTCGCATAAAAGGTATTTTCGCACGAATTGCCTTATCGCGTGAAATCTGGTTTCGCGCGAATGAGACACTTTATTGCTGAAATTTTTCTAAGTGTTAAAATTTTTCTTTTGTGTGCTTGAGTTATGAAAATATTACTTAGCTTGTTTGTTTGTTTAATTGCAGATGGAACAAATGATTTTCAATAAAAATCATAATTGTGTGGCCTATTTGGATGATGTTCCAGAAGGGAAAGAACTGTTTACTTCTATGATTGAAGGGCTGAAGAATTCCCGTATTGTATATGCTATTTCTGCTGATCCAACCATCTACTCTGAGTTGATCGACTCATTCTGGAGCACTACTGCATTAGAAAAGGATCAAGCAGGCAAACCAATTATTACAGCTAAAGTTAAAGACAAGAGGGTGATTGTATCCCAGACCATTCTGAACCGAGTTTTATTATTTGATGATCAAGATGATGCTCCAACCAGATTAGATGATGAAGTGGTCTTAGACTGTCTGACACGTATGGGCTATGAGTACAGATATCCCAGTTTGGAGAAGAAATGGTTACCACCATACTGGAAGTATTTATTTCACGTGCTTATCCATTGTCTGTGTAATCTGAAGGCGGGAATGGATAGTTTGAGCGCAGTGTTTGGATCACTACTAGTTTCCCTTATGGATGATCTTCCATTCAGTATTTCTGGAGCTATCTTTCAAGAGATGTAGAAGAATGCCACCGCTAATCCTAGAAAGAAGTTCATTATGTATCCTCGTTTTGTTCAGTTGGTGATCAATGACGCTTATCCGGAGTTTGCAACACTTAGAAGATCTTTACACATTTGACTGGAGCACGAGGGAATAAATGCTCTGGTGAAAGTTTTGCAAAGATTGGTCGGTATTCTGAGATTGATAACAGTGATAGAGACGTGGAAGGAGATGTTCATACTGATTATGCACAGACTGGTACTTCTACCTCTGTTGCAAGAGATGATATCGATGAGGAGATTGAGAGATTATTCGAGGATGAACCAACTCAAGATGAGAGAATAGAAGGTGAAGTTCATTCAACCTCCAGTTCAGATACTGTGAGTGATCAGATAGGGAATGTGCCCTATGTTCTTCAGACTGATCAGACTCCATCTACTCCAACTTCCTCTAGGAAAAGATCTGTTGAAGAAAGAGATACTGATTATATTCCTGAGGAATCTCCAAGTACTTCCATGAGGCTTAAACGAATAGCTAAGAGGAAAGATATTTCTACAAGTAAAAGAGGAAGAAGTGGTATTCCTAAACGACCATGAACTCAAGTGATTATCACTGAAGCTGAACAGACTACCACTTCTGATATTCAGAGATCACCTGAAAGAGTGGTGACTGAAGAAGAAACTCAAGTTGATATCACTGCTACTGTTTCTGAGACAGAGACTGTTCATGTTTTTGAACCAGCAAATATTTCTGAGTCTGGGTTTTTTACTCCACCTAGACAAGAGAATTTGGAGTTTGATGTTGACACATTCCTGAACACTCCACTAGAGTTTAGAGGTAGAGAAGAATCTTTAAGTGCTCCTCAATCTACATCTATTACATTGGAAGAAAGGGTAAAAAATCTTGAAAAGGAAAGTTATGAGAATGTTAAGATTATTTCTGAGTTGTGGAAGGAGAATGAGGAGAAAACCAAAATGATTACAATGATTCATTTGGATTCAAGCATAAAAGATACAAGGATCACATCTCTAGAACTACAGATAAAGAATGTCATGGATTATTCCACTGGTTTGGAGAGACAATTACAGGAGCTGAGAGAGTTTATATCTCAAACTTATTTCAATCAACCGCAGGTTGTACGTTCTACAACTGTGGTTAGTGAGACGAGCAGGCGTTCACCGAGTCCATCTCCTACATCTGATTTACAAGAAGTTGAGAAAGTCATCGAAGCTCAAACTACAGAGACACAACCAAGTGTTAGTGTTACTGAAGGTGTTCCAACTACATCTGAAGTACCTATCACTGAAGTTATTACACCTACAGCTTTTGTTGAGCCCGAACACATGATGCCTATCCCTGTTGCTAATGAAGAATAAGATGAAGAGTTGGTTGATTACGGTGATTCAGATGATGAATTAGATGATGATGATGATGAGGATAATGATGATGATGATGATGATGGTGGAGATGATGGTGATAATCATGATGATGATGATGCTAATGATGATGATGATGATGGAGGTGACGTTGGTGGTTTATCTTCTAATCCAACTGGTGATACTAGCACTGACAATGTCTCAGGACCAAGTGCTAGTGATCCAAAAGGATATGAACCATTGGACCCTGCCACTGAAGACTTATACGAGAAAGAGTTATATTTATTTCAGCAATCTGCATCTACTAGAGCTACAGAAGAAGAATTTGGTTTATTTGATGATATAGATGAGCCAAATGAGTATACAGATATCTTTGGGAACAACTTACAAGACTTATTTAAAGACATTAATCTAGAAGAAGGAGAAATTCCAACTGAGTCTGTAAGTGAACCAACTCCATCTGCTACAATACCAAAGGATTCTGCTGGTCAAATTGCTTTATACACCAAAGGTGGAATACAATTCCGAGCACCACCACCTCCTAAAGAAACTTAATTTTTGTTTGTATCTAAGCCAAAAGACAAATATTGTGAGATATCACATGTGATTAGCTGGGCATTTGATGAATAGAAAAAGATGTATGTGATAAAGAGAAGGAATGGAGAAATTGATTACCTGAAAAGCACTCAAGATTTTCACTCATTACGAGCTGCTGATTTATACGTAATGGGTAAAGTTCTATTTTTTAATGAGAGCAATCATGGAGAAGCTAAACTGATGAGGTCAAAAATTAGAAGAGAGATGAAAAATAATTTTAAAGACTTCAGAACTGCAAAATCAAAGGTGATTGATGACTTTTCAAGAATAGATGAAAATACCAAAGCTCCAATGAAGATCAGAGTCTATCAACATCCTAAATACATAAAGAAAGTTCCAGTTCATGCTCCAGTTCCTCTAAATTCTTTGAAGCAATTTATTTCTTGGAGTTATGAAAAGGATTCAGGTCAGGCTATGATCAAATGTGTTGATAGATCATACAGAATCATTGATCCAGCTGACTTAATGAAGTTTGGCAAAGACGACTTGAATAAGCTGCTACACTGCCCTATCTCAGCTGACGAGTCTGTTTACTTTTTATCTTGTTAGTATGTTTGGATGGCTGATCAAATCATAAGGAATAAGTGGTATGCATATTCTGGATCTTACAAGAAAGCTAATGTCGATTTTGACTGAGAGTGTTTCGCCGAGCCTAGGGGGAGATTATAGAAGACAGTATAAGGCTCGGCAAAACAACAAACACTGAATAAATATGGTGCTGATCAATATGTGTCACACGAAATGAAGATGTCAAGCGAAAATGGAAGTCACGCGAGAAGGAAAAGTCGCGCGAAAGGAATAACCGCGCGAAAAGCTTTCTCACGCGAGAACTCTTGTTTTTAGTATAAATATGTATTTTTCGCTTTTGAAGAGTAGCTTTGATAGTTCTGATAGTGTTAATTTGCTTGTAATCATTCTGTGTAATTCGCACAAGATTGTAATCACTCGATTATTAATTGAAATCATTTTTGAACTATTGTTTCTCTTCTTCCAATCTCAATTACATTCCGCATTCTTGAGATTGAGATCTTGGTTATTGTTCTTTGGAATTTACTGAGTTTTACATACAGAGATGTCTAGTGTTGATTCTTACCTAAATTTCTTGCTCTTTTCTTGTTATTTTGATGCTCAAACACCATATCTTCAATACTTCAATCAACTAAACTCCAAATCTTTAACTTTCCTTCAATCTCTCTCACTACTTTCTCTCTCTAAGTTGTTAGGTGATTTGAATGAAATAAGGAGATATTATCTGATTAGGTATGCTTAAGGAGTGGTTATGGGCCTTAAACCCATTTATCAATTAAACCCATATAATTACATTGGTCCGTAATCCCCGTTTTCTCTTATTTTATTAAATAACACATATACAAAGCCCATTATTATTTTAATTACTCATCTAGATTTTCCAGGGCGTTACAAGTATCCTCCTCTTAATTACGTTTCGCCTATGAAACCTGCCTAGTCGTTAAAAAGATTGGCGTATTTCTCTCTTATTTCTTCCTCGGATTCCCAAGTGGCATCCGACCCCTTTCGGTATTCCCATTGTACCTTGACTTGCTTGATCACTTTGTTTCTTAATTGCTGTATTTTTCTATCTAAAATAGTGACTGACTGCTCTACATAATTCAACTTTTCATCCATTTCAATATCATCGAGAGGGACAACCCTCTCATCATCGACCAAACACTTTCACTGATGCGACACATGAAAGGTGGGGTGAATCCCACTTAACTCTTCGGTAAGGTCCAACCTATAAGCTACATCTCCAACTCACGCCAATATCTTAAATGGTGCAATAAACCTTGGACTTAATTTTCCCCTCTTCCTAACCCGGAAATACCTTTCAATAGCGATACCTTTAACATTACCCCATCACCCATCCTAAATTTTATTGGTCATCTTCTCTTATCAGCGTATGACTTTTGTCTATCCTTTGCAGCTTTTATATAAGCTCTGATTTTCTCTATCATTTCAGTCTTGGCTTCCACAACTTCTAAACTTCCTAACTCCTTTTGTCCGATATCCATCAACAAACGGGAGTTCTACATCGTCTCCCGTACAACATTTCATATGAAGTCATTTTGATACTAGCATGATAGCTATTGTTGTAAGAAAATTATGCTAATGGTAGATGACTATCCCAATTACCACCAAAGTCCATAAAACAGGCTCGTAGCATGTCTTCTAGTATCTGTATCATTCTCTCGGATTGCCCATCAGTCTACGGGTGGTATGTCGTACTGTTATGCGACCTTGTCCCCATCTCTTTGTTAAACCTCCTCCAGATTTTAGATGTAAAACGTGTGTATCTATATGACATAATCGATACAGGCATACCATGTTGTGTGACTATCTCTTTGATGAACAACTCCACGAGCTTCTGTGAACTGATTGCTTCCTTGATAGGTAAGAAATGAGCACTCTTGGTCAATCTCTCTACTATTACCCAAATTGAATCGTTGCCCTTGGTTGTATGTGATAACTTAGTAATAAAATCCATAGTAATATGCTCCCCTTCCATTTTGGCACTTCTAACAGTTGAATATACTCATAGGGTCTTTCGTGCTCGGCCTTCACTTACAGGCATGTTAGGCATTTATTTACATATGCAACTACCTCTCTTTACATCCTAGGCCACCAATGATCTTTATTTAAATCATGGTATATCTTATTTGCTCCTGGGTGTATTGAGTAGTAAGTCTTGTGTGCTTTATCAAAAAATTTCTCTCACAAATCCCCATACATCCGAACCCATATCCAGCCATAAATGGTCTTCACACCCAACGTGTTATCAACTAGATCATCGGCTTTTCCCACTATCCTTTCTTTCTTAATTTAGGGTTCCTTTTTGGCTTCCACCTGAGCTTCACTTATTAATCTCATAATATCTGGGGTCATTACTAGCTGACACGCCTTCACTCGAAGTGGTCATATCCTTCTTTTTAGCTCAGGGCATTGGCTACCACATTAGCCTTACCCGGGTGGCAATGGATTTCATAATCATAATCCTTTTAGCTTCAACCATCTTCTCTATCTCATATTCATAATCTTTCTACTCGAAGAAACATTTTAGACTTTTGTGATCGGTGAATATAGTACACTTAGTACCATACAAATAATGTCTCCATATCTTCAAGGTGGACACTACTGCTGCTAGTTCCAAATTGTGAATAGGGTAATTGACCTTATTGTCCTTTAGCTATCTGGATGCGTAAGCTGTAACCTTTCCTCTTTGCATCAATACACAGCCTAACCCACAGTAAGAGGCATTGGAGTATACTGTTAGGTCTTCGTCTCCTTCTAGTAAGGTTAGTACTGGTGCCTTGGTTAATCTATCCTTCAATTTTTAAAATGCATCCACTTGATCCTATCCATAGTCAAACACCACGTTCTTCCTTATTAACCTTCTTATCAGAGAGGCTATCTTTGAGAAGTCCTTGATAAACCTTCTATAATAACCCGCCAATCCTAAGAAACTATGGATTTCGGATGGTGTCTTTGGAGATTTCCATTGCGTGACTGCTTAAACTTTTGCTGGATCGACCATAATCCCTTCTGAATTTTTAACATGCCCTAAGAACTGCACCTCCCGTAGCCAAAATGCACATATTAAGAACTTTGCATAAATTTCTCCTTTCATAATGTTTCAAACACCTCCTTGATATGGCAAGCGTGGTCTTCTTCATTCTTTGAGTAGATTAAGATATCGTCGATGAAAACTATCATTGATCTATCCAACATCAGTCGACACACGCAATTCATTAAGTCAATAAATATTGTAGGAGAATTGGTTAGCCCGAATGACATAACTAGAAACTCAAAGTTTCTGTAACGTGTTTGGAAATCTATATTAGGAATATCTTGCTCCCTTAAATTTAGCTGATGATAAGTAGATCTAAGATCTATTCTAGAAATCCAACTTGCACCTTACAACTGGTTAAACAAATCATCTATCCTGGGTAACGGGTATCGATTCTTCATGATTAGCTTATTCAATTCTCTGTAATCTATACTCCTCATGTTACCATCCTTCTTCCTAACAAACAACACCAGAACACCCCACAGAGATATGTTGGGCCTAATGAATCCCTTGTCATGAAGTTCTTGCAGTTGCGATATGAGCTCTTTCATTTTTGACGTGGCTAGATGATATGATGCTGTGGTGACGGGTTAGGCTCCTGGAAGTAGATCAATCTGAAATTCTATCTCTCAATCAGGTGGTAATCCTGAAAGATCCTCTGGGAATACATCAGGAAAGTCACACACCACTAGTACATCTAACAACTCTTTTGCTTTATCTTTAATGTCCTTGACATATGCTAGATACGCCCCATAGCCTCGTCTTATAAATTTCTCTACCTTAATTATGGAAATGACCCTTGGCACTTTGCAGATGTTACCATCGTAAATTGTAACTAGACTACCATCGGGAGCCGTTAATTGGATTATGTTTTGCTAGCATATTATGTTGGCATCATGAGCAGCTAACGATCCATTCCTAGTACGACATTGAAACCACCTAAAGTCATGGAAAATAATTGCACAGGAAAATAATGACCTCCTAGTTTTATGCAGCAATCATCTAACACCCTGGCTATTCTAATGAAATTACCATCAGCCGTTTCTACTTCAAAAACATCATCTATTTCCCTAGTTTGAATACCTAGGGTAGCACAGAAAGATACTGATACAAAACTCCTACTGGCACCACTATTAAATAATATAGAAGCACAAACATCATTGACGAGAAACGTACCTGACACCACATCTGGGTCCTTCCTTGCCTCTTTCTTGTTCATGGTGAAAGCCCTTGCCCTGGCCTTAGGTTTTCCATCATCCCCCTTGTCATCCTTTTTGCTTGTTCCCGAGCTCCCCGGCTTAGATTCCCTACAATCCTTGCTGTAGTGCCCCTACATATTATAGTTGAAGCACCTTTTTAATTTCAGGCATTCTCTAGCTATGTGCAGGATCGGTGTTGGTCTCACAACATAAGTTTATCTCATAAACTCACTTAATCTCACTTTGTTTGATTCTAACTAAATTCATAAGTAATATAATAAGTTAATGAAAACAAATGAACATAAGAATAGGTTTTCAAGATACTTGTGTATATTACTTCTTAATTTACTACTACAAGACTCATATAAGCATAGTTACATGTTAAAGTGAAAAACTATATATACTACTATCTATAGCCAGTTATACTTGCATAACCAGCTGAACTTTACAACTAGACAAATACTATATTACTAGAAGTAAAGCATCTAAGATAAAATATTATCCTATATTAGGTAGTCATGACAAGTCCATGACTTACCTTTTATCACAAACTAAAAGTGGCAAATGTACTAACTAAGAATAGGTGAACATTGGATTAAAGTATGTCAACTATATGGGCGTGGGAAAGCGCCATACAGTCTGTCAAAGGTGTCAGTGGATGTCAGACAGACCATACTTATGTGCTCTGGTTCATAGTTGGTTCTTATGAAGCTAAATGACTTCGAAAGAATAAGTTCTTCCAAAGCCATTTATACTTCTAAAGAATCAACTTCTTCCGAGTCTTCTACAAGTCTTCAAAACTTTATTCTTTGGAAGACTTTTAGTTTTGAAGACTTTGTCTTGGATCTTCTAGGTTTGTTTACTTCAGAAGGAGAACTACTTGGTCTCGGAAGACTGAGTTCTACCTTCAAAAGTTCTTCATACTTGAGCTTCGGAAGATCTATGACTTGTCTTCGGACGACCACTTCAATTGTACATCAAATCTTCTAAGTGTTGTTTTGGTTGCACCAGCCTCATATGATCTAACAAACTCCCTCTAGGGTGATGCTACCAAAACTTCACTTCTTTCTACTCCTAAAATATTTTAACACCAAGGAAAGCAGATATTTGTCTATCTCTTTGTTCTTCCCTGATATGGTGGTGAGGAGCTTGTACAAGTCATTCATAGATAATAGATCCAGTTTGGTGCTCTGAATGACATGTACTCTTTGCTACGCCCCTTTGAACAGAGTTAGTAGATGTGAATTGTAGTCTTATTCTCATCTAACTATAGGATCTAAAGTTGGACCCTTAACCATCTGTAAGAATGTTCTTCCTTTTCTGGTTGCTCCATCAACTTCTTCTTTTGTGCTTTTTTTCAACTCTTCTTTAGTCTTGGCTTTGTTTGTAAGCTCAGTAAGATAAAGACTACTCAGATGATTCCTAATATGAGCAGCAATCTGAGAATTAGAGGGATTGGAGAATGGTTTCTCCACTAACGTCGTGATATCAAATCTGCTAGAGTGTAGCAGAGCTGATGTATCAAGTCTGTTTACTTGACCACTCTCCCTCTCCATAACAAAGCTGTGTGTAGCTTCATCAAACCTCCACTGGACAATTTGGCTTCTAGGATTGAGGGGCTTAGTTGGCAGCTTGTCCCCTTTTCTTGTGTCTAGCAGAGTCACCAGTCTCCTTCTCAACTTCTTCTCTTCTTCTTTAAGTATGTCTGAGTTAGTTGCAGGAAGTTGGAGAGCTTGGTCTAGTGTTCCCCTTGTAAGATCAAGGAATGCATCTCTTGTGAGGGAACAAGAACAACCATCAATGTATTTTAGCTTAATAGACTCTTCCTCACAAGTAATGTCGCTCAATGTTGTGCAATTGGAGAGCTTCCTTTTGATCCTTGAACTTTTCTAAAGGCTGGGGCTTTGATTGTTCAGAAGATGGTTTGGGTAGAGATGGGTTCGGGGTTGTGTTTTGGGTTTAAGGATAGGTGGTGGTGGTAGTGGTTGTTGAGAAGTATTGGGTGAGGGTGTATGCAAGGCTTATGGTATGTGTTCAACTGTGTAAGGTTTAGTGGTTGGCTCAGTTTTAATGGGGAAGGGAAAAGGTTTGGGTATAGGTTTTGTAGCTTGTGGTTTGGGTGCTAGTTTGGGCTTAGGAGTTAGTTCGGGTGCCATCCTTTGAACACTTTGTCTTTGAGGTACTTCCTGCCTTCTTCCTAAGCGAATGTCAGCCTTGATTTCACTGACATGTCACTGTAGGGTCTTCTCAGACATAGGACCCACTTTCCTGCCGGTGAAGCCATGGGCTTTGAGATAAGCTTTCATCTAGTCTCTATCTCCCACTTCCTTTGTAGCAAAAAGTTGTGCCTCTTCCTCCTTATTCTTCTTCTCCTTCAACTTCTCCCTAGTAGCCTTCTTCCTTTCTTTGTTGATTTGATCTTGCTCTTTGATGAAAAGAAACAAGATCGTATCATGATCATGAGGTGCTAGCTCCTTCTAAGAATAGCCTCTAGTGAAGAGAAAGGCTATCCTCTCCATCCTCTCTTTCTCCATTGCCTCCTTTTTCCTTTTCCTCTTTTCCTCCTCTATGGCCAACCTTGTTGCCTTCTCCTTTTCTTTTTGCAGCGAGGTTTCCTTCTCAATCTTCATAAGTTCATCAAGTGGGAGTAGAACTATTTTTTCATTGTCTACTCCCAGGCTGATAAGCATGTCTATGATCTCCACTCTCCTTTGGTTGTTGATACTTTCTTGACTGGCTACTGCTGCATTGCTGCTTGCAGCCAATAGCTTCCTAGTATCAATACTTCCTTTCTTCTTTTGCTTTTTCAGCCTTTCCTCCTCTAGAAGCGGTTTAGCAGTGAGCTTCCTCTTCCCCTTAGGATCAATGGAAGATTCAGCCTTTGGAGACTCAGGTTTAGAGGATTCAAGATCGGGAGAGTGCGGTTGAACTTGTGGTGTATGAGATATAGGAGTTGTAAGGAAGTCCTCATTGTTTAGCTAAGAGGCTAGAACAAGAATAGCCTCTGTGATGAACAGGTCATCAGACAAGGAAGCTAGTTCAATTATTCCTTTCGCAGCTTGGATCTCTACTTCAGAAGTAATTAGAGCTGCGTTACCTATCCCTTCTAAGTTGGTTGCTAGGCCATCAGTCTGAACTTCCTCCTCAGAGGTAGGTGGTGCACTCAGCCTTTGAAGCTCTTTAGCTCCAAAATAGTCAATGGTTACATCAGGGAAGGGTTGTTTAAGGGAGAAGCTTATCAGAAATTTGGTAAGAATTTGTTAAGGTCAATAAGCATCCTTGGGTCCACTTGAATGGTAATAGGTAGTTGACGGAAGATAGTTGCAGGGTGTTGGTGTGTGGGATAGAGAGAATAGATGGTATCAAGGGAAGTTGTAATGGCAAGGTTAGGTTCCATATGTCTTAATTTCTCTAAATTCTTCCCTTTTTGGTAATATCATCTTGAGAAGTAGATGAGCTAGAGGAAAAAGAAACCTGTGTTCGTACACGCCTAACAGACTTCTCAATCTGTTTCTCAGCTACTTGAGCCTTGAGATTTTCAATCTCAAGTTACTGAATGGCAGACCTATCTCTAAAGTCTTAACATTTGATTCAAGGTTTGAGACTTTAGGAAGTAGGTATTTGATAATGAGTTGCAAACTATGCTTATCTTCTTTTGAAGAGTCATTGGGAGAGATAACATACCTAGTATGTTCAATAGTGGTTTCTTGGTGCCCTGGACACCCTTACTTACTGGTGTCTCTTTTAGAGGCATCAATTGGTAAGGTTCCATAGACTCAATCTCACTGATGTTACCACTACCCTGAGAGGCTATTCAAACACGCTCAGTAGTGGCAGCTAAGTCTATATGAGTCTCCCTCATACCGATTGGACTTACCTCAGTTAGGCTTAGCTGATGTGGGCCAGACATTAGAGGTTCTCTAGGGCCCAGTTGATCTTAAAAGTGGTGTAGTAGATCAACATCATGGCCCAGATAGAACAAAATATCCTCATCAGGTCAGGTTAAAAGGTCAAGAAAGGATACAGAGGTTATATCTATGGACCTGGGACCTTAGTCAATACCTAACGGCTCCTCTACAATAGCAGTTTAGCCAATGATGTGGCTGTCCCTTTCTAGCTACTCAGGGAAGTGTTGAGACTCACCCTAAGGGCTAAAGGCTTGGGTTATGGGATCGTCAGGTTGAGACTGAGGAGACTTAACACTAACATTAAGGTCAATGGTGGAGGATGGTTGGACCTCTGGCTGACTACGAGCCCTTAATTCCACTCTAGCCTTTCTGGTTTGAATAGAGGGGACTTGATCAATAAGAGTAGATTGATCAAGGGTTCATTTTAGGGCGTATTTTGTATGTGAATTTGATTGGGTGGGAAGAAGTAATTGGCATTGTAGTGGTGTCTAGTGTGGGTTCATCACCAGCTAGGTCTACAGGAATGTCACCAGGAGCCACTGGCTCAAGTATACCTGGAAGGAGATCAGTGAACCTTCTAGTGAAGTTGGTGGACACCTTCTTTAGAGTCTTGAAGATTCCCGACCTTATGTGAGGGTCCTGTAAGACATGAGCAAATTGAAGTTTGTCCTAGTCAAGTGCCTTGTTGATTATGTGCTGAATGAACCGGGAATACATATAGAATGGATACCCAGTGAGATTACCTCTTAGATTGTTCAGCACAAATCTTGAGTAGTTGAAGCGGAGGCCTTTTACCAACCCATGGACTAGGTATCCCAGATCATACGGGATTTGATCCCATCCCCCTGACTTGTTGGATAGGCTGTGCAGGACAATGTGTAGCCAGAACTTCCAGTTGTAGGAGAAATTTAACTTGTAGACCGTAGATTTTCTAACATCGACGCCATATCCCATCTGAGTGTAGGTATCCTCCAGCTTAGAATTAGGGAATTCAGTAGGGGCACCTTCATTATGGAGTTCCAGATGCTCACTAATGGTTGTTTCACCGATAATAATCTCCTGTCAGCAGATCCTTGATCTTAGGACCCTTCCATCATTGATTGTCTCGCTTCAACCATTGGCCTAGAATTCGTCCATATGGTTCGAGTAGATGGTGGGGTTAACAGTAAGGGCAGTGAAGTATGTCGATTGTGATAGAAATTCGACATTAGGGGCAAAATTAACATCCTTTGAAGAATAAAGGATGGCGATCTGGTCATGTTGGGGATTCAAGGACATTGTTTTGAAATTACTATTTGATTGAAGGAATTGAGAGTGAATGAAGAAGATGATGGAAATTTGGGGCTTTTGCAGCGGTAAAGAAAGTAAGGAAAGAGAGTCAAAAGTTTTTAAATTGGGTTAAAAATCCAAACCGATAATTTGAAATGATAGTTTAGGTTTTAGTTTGACAAGGGCGGTAAGATAAACAATTTAAAATATTCCTGCAATTATCGATAAAATCCTACTTTTTACAGAGTGGGGCCTAAAGATTTTCATTACACATAAAAGTTTTCTTCCGAGAGTAAAATTGCATTCGAGTGAAAACACTTGTGTTTCTCAGTATTGTCTTCCGAAGCCACTTTTACTTCCAAAGCCAAACCATTTCTCAAAGACAAGTTTGCTTCTGAGAGTAAAGTGTTCTTCCAAGAAATGAAGTTAGTAAGCTTTGGAAGTGGAGTTGATCTATGATCAAATTTTCTTCCAAGGCTAAAAACTCTTCGTAAGAAAATACTTGTGAAGAGGAATTTACCTTCGGAAGATAGATAACGATCTATCCAAGGGTAAATTTCTCTTTGGAAGAATTCTTACTTAGAAATTTTGAAGAAAAACTTTTTGTAACAGGGCTTAGATTGTATAAAGACAACATAGGCAAGACACATTTTTAAAAGATTTTCAAAAAAGATTGACTAGTCAATGTTAATCATCCTAATAGCTATGATTAAATACTTAAATCTTTGTTTATCAAAGGTTTTGGTGAACAAGTTAGCATATTATTCATTTGAATTGACTTTAACTAGTTTGAGTAAAATTTTCTCATGACTATCTAGAATGAAGTGGTACCTGATGTCAATATCTTTGTCTAGGAGTGTTTGATTGGATTTTTTATGATAGAAATGGTGCTCTTGTTGTCTATATGGACAAAAGTCTCCATGCAGTTGAAACCATAGTCTAACATTTGATTTTGAATCCATAGTAGTTGAGCACAACAGCTTGCAGCAATAATGTATTTAGCTTCAGCAGTTGATGTTGAGAACATGATTGCTTCTTGCATTGGCAGGAGATGATCTGTGACAACCCTCAATTTCCAGGTAATTTCCGGGTAATAAGTCGGGTCGTGACGGAAGAAATGTTGAAATGACCGTTCGACTACCCCTCTGACCCCTCCCCCTTGCCC
>BJCO01791412.1:0-22738 GCA_018326465.1 Flaveria floridana | reverse complement strand
CAAAAATTGAACCTCGCGCAACCAGAATGCGCACTTGGAGAACTTGGCGTACAATTTCTCCCTTCTCAACATTTCTAGTACTTCTCGAATGTGATCGGCATGCTCCGTTTCGCTTCTTGAATAAATCAGGATATCGTCAATAAATACAATCACTGATTTATCCAACATCGGCCGACACACTAGGTTCATCAAATCCATAAAAGCAGCTGGCGCATTAGTCAAACCAAATGACATGACAAGAAACTCATAGTGACCGTAGCGCGTACCAACAACTGTTTTAGGGATGTCTTGTTCCTTCACTTTCAGCTGATGGTAGCCCGATCGAAGGTCTATTCATGAAAACCAACTGGCGCCTTGAAGTTGATCAAACAGATCATCGATTCTTGGCAAGGGGTATTTATTTTTCACTGTCAACTTGTTCAGCTCATGGTAGTCGATGCACATCCTCATACTACCGTCTTTCTTCTTCACAAACAGGTCCGGAGCACCCCAAGGTGAGATACTCGATCTAATGAACCCCTTGTCCAACATCTCTTGCAACTGCTCCATCAACTCTTTCATTTCCGTCGGGGCCAATCGATACGGTGCCTTGGCGACTGGTTGAGCACCCGGTATCAGGTCAATCTGGAACTCGATCTCTCGGTCAGGTGGCAATCCCGATAAGTCTTTCAGGAACACGTCTGGAAAATCACACACCACTGGAACATCGGATAGTTATGGTGTTGGCGTTTCTACATCTTTTACATAACATAAGTAGGCGCTGCACCCACGCCTCATACGTTTTCCTGCCACAGCCATTGAGATCACCTTCGGAATCATAGTAACTCGATCACCATAAACAGTCACTGGTCCACCGCCGGGCGCTGTCAATTGAATCATCTTCTTGCGACACACGATGTTCACCTCAAAGTCCGCCAACCAATCCATCCCAAGCACCAAATCGAAACCACCTAAAGTCATAGCGAAAGGTCTAACCGGAAATTTATGGCCCTCCAATTCAACATCATAACCATCTATCACCTCAGAGATCCTAGTAGACTTACCTATGGCAGTTTCTACGTCAAAGGGCATATCAACACGTCTACTACTAACAGGCAGCTTAGTACAGAAGGCATCAGAAATAAAACTCCTACTGGCACCTGAATCGAATAATACAGAGGCTAAAGTTTGGTTCACCAGAAACATACCGGACACGACATCAGGGTCCGTCCTGGCCTCCTCCTGCGTCATCGTGAATGCCCTGGCCTTTGCCCTCGGTTCTTCACCTCCCGTCTTCTTCGCCCCTGAACCCTCAGCCCTCGGCTTCTTGCAGTCTCTACTCATATGACCACTTTCCCCACAGCTGAAACATTTGCCTGTCCGGCAATCCCTTGACATATGCCCTGCCTTCCCGCATCTGAAACAGATGTTTGATCCCCACTTGCACTCCCCCGAGTGATCTCTTCCACAGTGGCCACACTTCCTCAACCCTGCTCCTGACATGACCACACGGCGGTCATCCACCCTTGTCTTCTTGTTACTCGTCGAAGTATCACCTCGCCCAAACCTCTTCCCCTGCCAGTTTCTCTCACCTCCTCCCTTCTTACTAACCTCAGCCTTCACCACCACAGCCCGTTAATCATATAGTCTCCCAACCAAATCCACTGCCAACCTAAAAGTACTCGGTCGAGCAGTAATCAAATGCCTGCGGATGTCAGCTGGCAGCCCCTGAATATACCGGTTGATCTTTCGAGACACCGGCGTCACCTGATCCGGTAACAATCGCGCCATTTCATTGAACTTGGTGGTGTATTGTTGGTGGGTCATCGTCCCCGCCTCCAACTGCAGGAACTCTCTCTCAACTTTGTCCATTTCCTGATGAGGACTGGACTCCTCAATCACCATCCTTTTTAACTCGGCCCACTTTATCTTCCCTATGGCCCTGCTACCCTCGGCCTGGACTATATTGTCCCACCAGCACAAAGCCGACCCTGTGAAAGAGTGGGTAGCAAACTTCACCTTCTTGTCCTCCTGGCAATTACTAATATCGAGGACAGCCTCCATTTCTCTCATTCCATTGGTGAGCAGCAGCAGCGGTACCAGTACCGTCAAAAGTAGGGGGTTTGCATCTCATAAACGCCCCGTAGTTACAACCCCATGTTGCCTCCCGTACAGGCTCTTCCTCCTCTTCCTCTTCATCATCAGAAAGAACCGTTTCCCCTCTGGTTGTTGTTGTCTCCCTGAGGACCGGTTCCTCCCTCGCCTTTCATCTTCACGTACAGCCTTTATCACTTCGGTCACTACAGACGGTAAGATCGTCTGCATGACCTGATGTATCTCCTCGACCACTGCCTCTTTTACCAAGGCCCTCAAATCGGCACTCTCGTCTACCTCCTCTGCATGACTGGTTTCGGGTTCTTCAGGAACCTTCTTCTCCACCCTCGGTCTTCCGCTTGTGGCCCGCGGTTCAGTTCCACGTCCACTACCACGTGAAACTTTAGATGATCTACCACCGACCATCTTCTATTACACTGAAAGATTCAAACACCAACGTGGTCATTCAAGGAAATAGCTCAGTTTATGTCAAGTATAGCAAGTCTCTAATTACAGTGGCCAGTTGTGATTAGCCACTTGACATTAAGTTGGTAGACCTTGAAGTCCTTGGATGCAGCAAACGCCAAGAATATCCTAACAACTTTAAGTCTTGCTATAGGAGCAAAGACATCAGTGTAATCAATTCCCTCTTCTTGTGTGTACCCTTGAACAACCAGTCTTGCCTTGTTCTTGATGACAAGTCCTCTATCATCTTTCTTATTTCTAAACACCCATTTGGTACCTATGATAGTCTTCCTATAATGAAAAGGACATAGGTTCCAAACCTTTGTCTTTTGAATTGAAGCAACTCCTTTTACATTGCTTCAACCCAACTTCCATTCTTCAAAGCCTTATCAACTTTATTTGGCTCTATCTGGGACAAGAAACAAGAGTGTAGACAAACATTTTTGTCATGGGTTTGTCCTCTTATTCTCACCCCCTTGTCAACATCTATAATGACGTTTTTGGTGGGGTGTGACTTGTGAATCCTGAGTTGAGGGATCACAGCAAGTTGTTTAGACAGATCTAAATTTGAAATGTTTAGATCTGACAATAAAGTGTCTTCCACCACATCAGCACACTTATCAAGAGAAACTTGATCCAATGAGTGTGTGACATCATTGATGTTGTCATCAATGGAGTGGTTATCAGCATCAAGAAAATCTTAGCCACCTACATTTAAAGCTCCAGCATTTGTGTCTTGTACCTCTGAGCTGGAATTTTCAGGCACTTGAGATGTATCAGCATGATTTGTCATTGTTATGCTTATAGGAACTTCATTTGCAGGGTTAGTTACCACTGGAGCTAAAGATGTAGTCTGTCTTGGTCTTCTCAGCTCAAATCTTGTGTCAAGATCTTCTGTAGATATGTTACCTGTTGATCCTAAAACATCTTCACAAGATTTGTTAAAACAGTTGGTAACTAAATCAAGATCAAATAGCCAATCAGGACCAGAACCTTTGACATAGGGTATGTTCTCATTGAAGATCACATTGGTTGATTCTTCAACTACTCTAGTTCTAATATTTTATACTTCTACAAGCCTTAGCTTGAGAGGAGTATCCAATGAAATGTGCATCATCTGATTTCTCAGCAAACTTGGCTACTTGATCTTTGGTATTCAAAATGGTGCATGGACATCCAAATGACCGGAGAAAACCAATGAAAGGTCTTCTTTTGTGACATAGTTCATAAGGAGTCTTACCATGAGTCTTATGTAAGGCCCCATTCCCAAAACGCTTACAGTTGGACATTCATAGCATATATATTTAAAAACATTACACATTTCATAAGATTAAGCAGTGTAATTGCATTAACCAAAAACCATTCATCTCATTAATATAAAAACTATTGTTGTATGGATGTCAGTCTTGCCCTGCCGAGTAGCCTCCCCATGTACCATCCTCGGCAAAATTACCTGCCAACTGACAATGCATAAAAGTTAGCGATGCTGAGTGAGTTCTAGTTTTAAAGTATTGAAATACTTTATAAAGTTTATATATGAAAATACTATTTATCAATAAAATACTTTTTTACTTTCATACGTGAACATTTATCGTACATACATCAAGGTATAACCTCATTCATCATTCATTATCGCACGTATTCATTCGTTTCGTACTTTATCATTATATTTCACTGTTTCTAGATCCTGTCATAACTTTAACCCCATCGTTGGGCACGTAGCCACCTCATTCCCGGCACACATCCGCCTCATTTCCAGGGTAAAGTGACAATGATCCTGTTTTGTAATATGGATCAGTCACCAAGACTGATCCCCCTATGGTTGAACCCTCATGGGTTAGCCAAAATCGCACACTATATTACGCACAGTTGAGCTAGCAACTCTTAATGAGTTGTGAACCTCCTTTCATTTTGCTTGCAAGACTTTTCATTCGTTTATTCTTTATATTCCACTATCATTAACATTAATCTTTCACTTTGACAGAAAAATTCCAAGTGTTTCAGGTGCTTTTGCACTATGCAGGCGCATGAGAACTGCTTAGGTGCTTTTCCACTATGCGGGCGAATGAACCTCACTTAAGTGTTTCAACACTTAGGCGCATGAGCCACTTCAAGCGCATGGGCACTATTTGGGCGCATGGGGTGCACTTAGGCGTCTGAGCCTAATGCTTAGACGCATGAACTATTGTTCAGGCGCATTAACTTACACTTAGTATTCCTAAGGAAATATGTAGGCGTATGAGGTACTGTTCAGGCGCATGACTAACACTTAGGCACATGAGTAGATTAGTTGGGCGCATGAGGGTATTGTTTGGGCGTATGAGGTTTACTTAGCCATTCCAAGCCAATATTCTAGACGCATGTGCCCTATTTGGGCTCATGACCACCTATATATAACATGTTCCTAAGTTATTTTCAGTTTCAATCTCAATTCTAATGTGTTCTTGACTTATTCTTACCATTCTAAGCATCAACATAACATCAATAACCATAAAACACTAACATACATACACAAGTACATTCGGGTAACATACATAAAATTTTCAAAATCATTTTACATGCATTTTTAGCCCCAAAGAAGTTTAAAAACATGAAAAACCAGGGTCTAGAACTCACCTTAACTGCTTCCATACACAACTCCTTCAAATTTGAGAAATCTTGATGTTTCTAACACCTAGACACCAAGAACACAAGAACCCGAACACAAAAACACATAAGAACATGTAAAACTCGGTTTCATGGTCGAACACTCAACAAAACCGAACCAATTATGCGAGAAAACTTACCTAGGCCAAGAACAACTTCTTTCTCTCTCTAAAACCGAAGAACTCTGCTTCTTCTTCTTCTTCTTTTCTTTTGGTCGACAAAATCAAAAGTTGTTAGCATATATTGGTGGCCATACTCAAAGAATTATTAAAATATTTGAGTTTTTTCCTTTTTGCACTTTAGCCCCTCCACTTATGTTCTTTTTACTTTCTTTCAAGATACTTTCCCCTTTCTTTCTTATTATTTTTCTTTCTTTTATTTTGTTGAAATTTCCGGGTGTTGCAAGTCTACCCCCTTAAAGAGGTTTCGTCCTCGAAACCCGTCATTCCTCAAATAACTACGGGTAATGTTGTCCCATCTCTTCTTCAGTCTCCCATGTAGACTCAGGACCTTTTTGGTGTTTCCTCTGCACACGCACTAGTGGAACCACTTTATTCCTCGGTCTCTTCTCTTTTTGATCAATGATTGCCATTGGTTGCTCCATATAATTGAGCCGTTCATCGACCTCGATATCCTCCAGTGATACAATCATATCTTTATCGGCTAAACACATTCTCAGATGAGATACATGGAATGTTGGATGAATTCCACTTAACTCATCAGGCAGTTTTAATCGATAAGCCACATTTCCTACTCGTACAACTATTCGGAAAGGCCCTATGTACCTTGGGCTTAGCTTACCTTGTTTCCTGAACCGAATGATCCCCTTCCAAGGCAAGACCTTCAACATTACTCTATCACCCTTCCTTTTCTGATTGAAAATAGCAAGCCACTCCACTACTGGTACAGAGGCCAGATAGAAGGTTGCTTATATGTTCAGGCTCGAAAATCTACGTTGAACTCGATCGGCCTACGCCTTTTGTCAGCATACGACTTCTGTCTATCCTTACCTACCTTCATAAAGGCTTTAATCTTTTCTAACTTTTTTGTCGTAACCTCAATCACCTCAATACTTATCTTTTTGTCCGATATCACCCCAGCATACGGGCATCCTACACTTTCTACCATATTGCATATCATAAGGAGGCATACCATGCTAGCATGATAACTGTTGTTATATGAGAATTCTGCTAACGGTAGATCATCCCAACTTCCTCAAAAGTCGATCATGCATGCTCGGAGTATATCCTTGAGCGTCTGAATCATCCTCTCAGACTGATCATCTATCTGAGGATGATAAGCCATGCTAATGTGTAGCCCCGTCCCCATTGCATCATGAAATCTTTTCCAAAACTTGGATGTAAACCGAGTGTCACAATCAGACACAATAGAAATTGGTACACCATGACGAGCTACAATCTCCTTGATGAACAGATCCGTCAGTCTCTCGGATAAGTATGTCTCGCGGATCGGTAGGAAGTGAGCACTTTTTGTCAGATGATCAACTATTACCCAAATGGTATCGTACCCCCTCGTCGTACGAGGTATATTTGTTATCAAGTCCATGGTGATGTGCTCCTACTTTCACTTAGGTATATCCAATGGTTAGATATTCCTGTATGGCTTTTGGTGTTCTGCCTTCACTTGCAAACAAGTAAGGCACTTGCTCACGTACTCTACTACATCCGCTTTATTCCGGTCACTAATAATTCTTCTTCATATCCTGATACATCTTTGTGGCACCAGGATGAATCGAGTATCGAGTCTTATGAGCTTCATCCATAGAGGGATCCATATTCATCCATTTCGGGTTCTAACAACTAGAGTGTTCTCTCCCTATTCTGCGACTAGACCCTTCATTCGTTCGGAATTAAAGCAATCCTCCTTCAACACCTCATTTTGAAATTCTTTCACCTGGTTCATCACATCAGCGTTCATAACCAATTGATAAGCCTTCACCCGAATTGGCTCGGGTCTCTCCTTTCAGCTAAGGGCATTGGCCACGACGTTGGCTTTACCTGGATGATAATGGATCTCACAGACAAAATCCTTAATGAGCTCTGACCACCTCCTCTGCCTCATGTTGAGATCCTTTTTCTCAAAGAAATACTTTAAGCTCTTGTGGTCCCTGAAGATGATGCACTTCGTCTCGTATAAGTAGTGCCTCCAAATATTCAACGCAATGACCACAGCAGCTAGCTCCAAATCATGGGTAGGGTAGTTAGCCTCGTGGATTTTCAACTATCGAGACGCGTAGGCTATAACCTTCCCTCGTTGCATCAACACGCGACCCAACTCCAAATAGGAAGCATCTGAATAGACCACCAAGTCCTCGCTTCCTTCGGTAACGTTAAGACAGGAGCTTGAGTCAATCTCGTCTTCAACTCCTCGAAAGCATTCGCTTTTGCTTGACCCTATACGAACTTCACATCTTTACGGGTCAACTTAGTCAAAGGAGAAGCTATCTTAGAGAAGTCTTGGATGAATCTCCTGTAATAACCCGCTAAACCCAAGAAACTACGGATCTTGATGGTGTCTTTGGAAACTTTCATTCCATCACCGCCTCAACCTTAGTCGGGTCTACCATAATCCCCTCGGGATTCACCACTTGACCCAGAAATTGAACTTCGCGCAACCAGAACATGCACTTGGAGAACTTGACATACAACTTCTCCCTTCTAAGCATCTCCAACACCTCATGAATGTGACCGGCATGCTCCTCTTCACTTGTTTAATAAATCAAGATATTATCGATAAACACAATCACTGATTTATCCAACATCGGCCGACACACCCGATTTATCAAATCCATAAAAGCAGCTAGTGCGTTAATTAAACCAAAAGACATAAGGGGAAACTCGTAGTGTCCATAACGCGTACAAAATGATGTCTTAGGAATGTCTTGCTCCTTCACCTTTAATTGATGGTAGCCAGATCGGAGATCTATCCTTAAGAACCAACTGACATCTTGGAGTTGCTCAAACAAGTCGTCTGTTAACTTGTTCAACTCCCGGTAGTCTATGCACATCCTCATACTACCTTCTTTCTTCTTAACAAACAAGACCGGAGCACCCCCAAGGAGAGATGCTCGGTCGGATGAACCCTTTATCCATCAACTCCTGTAGTTGACCCATTAGTTCTTTCATCTAGGTCAGAGCCAATCGATATGGTGCTTTGGCAACGGGTTGAGCACCAGGTATCAAATCAATTTGAAACTCAATCTCGTGATACGGTGGCACACCTGGTAAATCTTCTGGGAACACGCTTGGAAAATCGCACACAACTGGTACATTAGAAAATTATGGTACCGATGTGTCCACATCCTTTACATCCTTTACATAAGCCATGTAGGTATTACATCCATACTTCATGCATTTCTCTGCCACCACAATAGAAATCACCTTTGGAACTATAGTAACACGATCACTGTAGACTGTTATCGAACTTCCATCGGGCGCTATTAATCGAATCATTTTCTTTCGACACACAATATTCGCCTCATAGGTCGCTAACCAATCCATCCCTAGTACTACATCGGATCCGCCTAGGGGCAACACATGTAAATTAGCAGAAAACCTATGGCCTTCTAGTTCTATGGCACAGTCTCCTATCAATCAGTAATTCTAGTAGACTTACCAATTACGTCAAAAGGTTCATCAATACTTCTACTACTAACAGGAAACTTAGCGCGGAAAGAAGTAGAAATGAAACTCCTACTAGCACCAGAATCAAATAATACAGAGGCACAAGTTTGGTTTACTTGAAACATACCAGACACGACGTCTGGGTCTACCCTGGCCTCCTCGATGGTCATCGTGAAGGCTCTAGCACTTGCCCTCTGTCCTCTTTCTTCCGGTTTCTTTTTCATCCTAGAGCCCTCGGCCTGTGGCTTCTTGCAATCTCTACTCACATGGCCTTCTTCACCATAGTTATAACACCGTATAACTCCACAAATCTTCGTCACGTGACCGGGCTTCCCATACTTGAAGCATACATTCTCTCCCCACTTACATTCGCTCGCGTGCTCCCTTTTACATCTACCACACTTCCTCATCCCCGACCTTGATGACACCACCCTACGGTGATCCACTCTCATCCTCTTATTGTTTGGGGTGAAACCACCATGACCAAACAGCTTCCCGTTCCAGTTCTTATCCAACTCCCTATGAGGATAGAACTCCTTAATCACTAACTTCTTCAGTTCTAGCCACCGCATTCTGCCAATGGCCCTGCTACCCTTGGCCTGGACAATGTTATCCCACCAACATAAGGTCGAGTCCATAAACGATTTGGTAGCAAATTTCACCTTCTTGTCTTCTTGGCACTCGCTGATATCATGTACCGCCTCCATCTCCCTCACCCATCGGTGAGCAGTAGCAACATTGCCATTCCCATTGAATGTTGGGGCCTTGCATCTCTAAAATGCCACATAATTACCGCCCCGTGCAGTTTCCTGCACCGCTTCTTCCTCCTCCTCTTCACTAGAGACAACCATCTAAGTCTCCGATTGTTCCATTTCTCCTCCCCCAGTGGTCTTCATCTTTTCCTTCCTTTCATTCTTTTCATCCTCCCTCACAGCTTTAATCACTTCAGTCACCACAGAAGGCAAAATCGTCTGCATGACTTGATGAACCTCCTCCACTACTGCCTCCTTCACCGAGGCCCTCAAGTTCGCACTCTTATCACCACCTTCCTGGTGATGCATCTGGGGCTCTTCATGGGTCCTCTCAGCAGTCTTAGCCCTATTCCTTGTATCACGCGGTTCAGCACCACGTCCGCCATGTACTCCACCCCTAGAGGCCTTAGACGATCTACCTCCAGCCATTCTCTAATCACTATAAGATTCAAACACTAACACGGTCATTCAAGTTAATAGCTCAATTTATGTTAACTATAGTAAGTCCCTAATTACAGTGGTCAGTTATGATTAGCCACTTACTTTACTCTTCATATCCCAAGCAATTCTTATCCTGACTTCATTAGTATCTAAATTTACTAAGAGCATATAATTCAAATAGCATGCGCGCATAATACCAGTTAACGTTGAGAAAAGAAATACTTGATGGCACGTAGCTATTCGGGCTGGCATCCCTTTCCTTTAGTCTCATTCTCAGTTTAAGATTAGGTTTTTGAAAATATATTACCCAATTCACTTAAATTTTAGCTCTGATACCAACTTGTAAGGCCCCGTTCCCAGAACGCTTACAGTTAGACATTCATAGCACATACATTTAATAATATTACACATTTCATAAGATTAAGCAGCGGAATTGCATTAACCAAAAACCATTCATCACATTTATATAAAAATTGTTATTAAGCAATATAACATTGTTTAAGTTACAAAAATATTATTTAATTGCATTACAAAACAACAATAATATTATGCATGAATGGATGTCAGTCTTGCCCTGCCGAGTAGCCTACCCGTGTGCCATCCTCAGCAAAATTAACTGCCAACTGAAAAAGCATAAAAGTCAGCATTGCTATGTGAGTTCTAGTTTTAAAGTATTGAAATACTTTATAAAGTTTATATATGAAAATACTCTTTCTCAATAAAATACTTTTTTTACTTTCGTACGTGATACATAAATCAATATACAACCTCATTCATCATTTATTATCGCATGTATTCATTCGTTTCGTACTTTATCATTATCTTTCACTGTTTCTAGATCCTATCATAATTTTACCCCCATCGTTGGGCACACAACCACCTCATTCCCAGCACACAGCCGCCTCATTTCCGGGGTAAAGTGACAAGGATCCCATTTTATACTATGGATCAATCACCAAGACAGATCCCCCTGTGAGTGAACCCTCATGGGTTAGGTAAAATCGCATGCTATATTACGCACAGTTGAGCTAGTAACTCTTAATGAGTTGTGAACCTACTTTCATTTTGCTTGCAAGACTTTTCATTCGTTCATTCTTTATGTTCCACTGTCATTATCATTAATCTTTCACTTTCATTATGATAATACTTTACGTATACGAGCATAAACACATCACGTAAAGTCAAACGATAATATATAATATGGAACATAAAATCAAACCATAAACATTCACAAAATGAACAAACATAAGTCTTAAGTCAAACTAGGGTCAAACCCTAAAATTCTGATTTTTCCAAAATTTCAGAAAAATTCTAAGTGTTTCAGGCGTTTTTGCACTATGCAGGCCATGAGAACTGCTTAGGCGCTTTTCCACTATGCAGGCACATGAACCGCACTTAGGTGTTTCAACACTTATGCGCATGAGCCATTTCGGACGCATGGGCAAGATTTGGGAGCATGGGGTGCACTTAGGCGTCTGAGCCTAATGCTTAGGCGCATGAACTACTGTTTAGGTGCATGCATTTACACTTAGTATTCCTAAGGCAATACTTAGGCGCATGAGTTACTGTTCGGGTGCATAACTAACACTTAGGTGCATGAGCAGATTATTTGGGCGCATGACGGTACTGTTTAGGCACATGAGGTTTACTTAGCCATTCCAAGCCAATATTCTAGGTGCATGAGCCCTATTTAGGCTCATGACCACCTATATATAACATGTTCCTAAGTTATTTTTAGTCTCAATCTCAATTCTAATGTGTTCTTGACTTATTCTTACCAGTCTAAGCATCAACATAACATCAATAATCATAAAACACTAACATACATACACAAGTACATTCGGGTAACATACATAAAAATTTCAAAATCATTCTACATGCATTTCAGCCCTAAAGACGTTTAAAAACATGAAAAACCGGTGTCTAGAACTCACCTTGACTACTTCCACACACAACTCCTTCAAATTTGAGAAATCTTGATGTTTCCAACACCTAGACATAAAAAACATAAGAACACGAACACATAAACATATAAGAACATGTAAAACTCGGTTTCATGGTCGAACACCCAACAAAACCGAACCAATTATGCAAGAAAACTTACCTAGGCCAAGAACAGCTTTTTTCTCTCTCTAAAACCGAAGAACTCTGCTTCTCAAAGAATTATTAAAATATTTGAGTTTTATCCTTTTTGCACTTTAGCCCATTCACTTATGTTCTTTTTACTTTCTTCCAAGATACTTTCCCCTTTCTTTTCTTATTATTTTTCTTTCTTTTATTTTGTCAAAATTTTTAGGTGTTACATCTTAACTACTAAAACTCTATTTTGCACATAGCAGTCAGTATTGACTGCCTCTGCCTAGAAGGTAATAGGCAGTCTAGAGTCAGACAACATGGTTCTTGCGGCTTCAATAAGTATCCTGTTTCTTCTCTCAGCAACTCCTGCTACTCCTGCTGAGGAGTCCTAGGAGCACTATATTGTCTTGTAATAACCTTCTTATCACAAAATGTGTCAAGGTTTGGTTCTTGAATTCAGATCCTTGATCACATCATATGGTCTTGACCTTGTGATCAGTTTGATTCTCAACTTTTAGAATGAAATTCATTAAGATCTCAGGAGTGTCATCCTTAGTTCTAAGGAAGAAAATCCAAGTGAATCTTGTGAAATCATCTGTGATCACCAAACAGTATGAGGTCATTCCTAAACTCATTACACTGGTGGGGCCAAAGAGATCCACGTGTAATAAGTGAAGGGGAGTAGTGATGGAGTTCTTTACCTTTGGCTTATGAGACACCAAGTGTTGTTTCCCTTTCAGGCATGCAACACAGTGATAATCACTTGTAAACTTTTTTTTAGCATTCTAGTTACCATATCATTCTTAATTAGTTTATTCATGTTCTTAAAGTTTATATGGCACATCCATTTATGCCAAAGGAAAGACTCATCACTATTGGCCTTAGATAGAAAGCAAGAAACTTCTACTGAGGGGGATGTTTCCTATAAATCCATCTTGTATATGTTCCCTTTCCGGGATGCTATAAGAAGGATATGCTCTTGACGAATGACCATCCCGGACTTGAGAACAATGTACTCATGCTCAGTAAAAAGCATGTTATGTCTCTGGTCATAAAATTAAGATACACTCAGTAAATTATACCCAAGCTCCTTAACAAAGTTTACATTCTTAATGTTGAGCTTACCATTTATGACCCTGCCCCTTCCAGTAATGTAACCACAAGCATCTCCTCCAAAAGAAACTAGTCCTTCATCATTTTTTTTTAAATTCTAAAGCAAGGAGCCATTGCCTGTCATATGCCTGGAACAACCACTATCAGTGATCCATACATTTCTTTTGGTTTTCAGCTATTCCTGCACAATAAAAAGAGAATTAGTTACACTTGGAAACCTAAGCCTCATTGGTCTTGGGCTCTTCAAAATGAACTGAAGACAACTATACTAATACTATGGGGATCACTTGCTATTGTAAATGAAGAATTTTCAGTCACATGGTCTTACTTTATCTTCCACACCATCTTTGGAAGATTAGACTTGACCTTCAAAGCTTCGGAAGTTTTTATAACTTTGGAAGTTTTGAAAACTAACCCTTCAGAAGATCTTGCTTTCACTGCAGTAAGCTTCAGTGCTTCGAAAGCATTCCTTTCTTTCAAGACCAAATTATCTTCTGAAGCCAATTTTTCACTTGTCTTCATTTTCATTTTGGAGCTTCTAAAAGAAACACTGATTTCTTCCGAAGATTTCTTCTTCTTGTTCTTCTCAGAAGTCTTCTCCTTCATTATGTTGACAGTACTTTTGGATTGTAGATGCAATACTTAGCCAGATGAGAGTCTTCTTATGAATAGAAGACTGAGGTTGATCACTTTCCATCTCCATCCCCATCTTTGAAGATGTTGTGGCATGCCTCCTAAGGTGAAGCTTGCATTTGGACGTGGATGATTCATGCTGTGTAGCAATGTTACACAGCTGATCAGTCTTCATTCCTTCGTAGAGATGAGCTGAACATGTACTTGAACTCTTGGTACTAGAGTTCAAAGTTGTGTCCTCGGTCTTTACCACTTCAAAACTTGCATAGATAAAGACTTGTTTCTTTTTGGAGTTGAAGGTGGCCTTGATCTCTTGAGCACTCTTTAATATCCTTCTTGTTGCTCGGATCAAGTTCTTCCTCTTTGACTTAGTCATCCCTGACGTTTTCCTCTCCTCAGTAGTGTAGTGACCTTTGTTAGGATGATCTTCCTCACTTTTCTCAGATCCATCCTTCACCGCCTCCTCTTCATCCTCTTTATTACTGGGATCTATGGATGGCAGCTCATCTTGACTAGTTCCACACCTTGGAGATCTTACAGATAATAGAATGTGTGGAAGAGCTATCTTAGTAGATCCTAGTCCCTGTTTGTTTTGATAACAGACTTTAGAATATAGGGATGAGGATATGATGATTTTGAAGGTCTCTTCTTCAAGAACATGCTTCTCTGCCTTGGCTTTGCTGATCACTAGCACAGCCTGGCACTTAGTTAACTTAGTACAGAGATCTTTGATTTGAGTCCTGTAATTGGTATGCTCATGTTTAAGAGTTGAAATGGTTTTCTTTAAGTCTTTTATTTTGAACTTATACTTATTTTTAGCTCTTTTGAAATCAGATTTTAATATGTTCAAAGACTCAAGATTAGATCTCATTTCTAAGTTATAGGACCTGTATCTATTTACTTTAGCAATGCATACTAGGGTACAAAGTTGTATCAACACCTTGGCTTCATCCAGATCTGCCATCAGTGTTTGGTTTGGAGACATATCTTCTATCTGGAAGCTACAATCAAAGCCTCCTTCTTCAACAACAACTGTAGCTTGCTGCTTGGGCTTCTCACTATGTGAAGCTCCCTCAGTGTAGTTTGGCTTGGGTTATGCTTGGCCACCATTTGTCCTGGGTGCCTTGCAGTCCCTAGCAAAGTGTCCCATTTGGTTACAGTTATAACACTTCACTTTGATTTTATCCATCCCAAACTTTCCACTGGATACATTGCTAGGAAACTTTCTCCGTGTCCTCTTGTAGAACTTCTTGGCTCTGGGAGTGAGAAGATCCATTTATTGAACTATCTCCACGTACTCCAGGTCATCTGGATGGATGCATTCCAAGTCTTCAAGGATGAAGAGAAAGTTGCTTGTGCTTTCATCATGTGACATAAAGGCATGTGATGAGTTTGTCTCTTAGAATGGGCTTTCTTAGATGTAGCTCTCCTTTGGTGTCTCAGAGAAGGTGATGAAAGGCCCCTTGGGTGAGTTGTTAGGATAAGAGATGAAATGGTATTGTGGTTCTCTACAATCCCTTTCAACCACATGAAGGGTAGAACTCTATTGATTGTTGGAGTTGCTATATGGATTTTGCATGTTAATCTTCATCTGGTAACCACTGAGTATGCCATACAACTCAATGAGAGTGAGGGTCTTGAGATTTTCAGTCCTCTTAATGAACACACAATAGTATTTCCATTGTCTAGGAAGAGAAGACATAAACTTTCTCACAATATCCTTATTCTCCAGTTTTACTCCAACATCTATCAGAGTATCCATAATCTCAACATACTTAAAGTATTATTGAGTCATGGTTTCACCTGCTTTGAAGGTGAAATTCTCAAACTGCTTCAGAAGATCCTTCTTGTTTTCTTTTGTGTCAGAAGAACCTTCATACATCGGCTTCAGTTCATCCCAGAGCTGCTTGGCAGTTTTGCACTTCATGAAGCCTATATTGATGGCATTTGGAATAGCAGTTTGGAGGGCAGTCATGGCTTTCTAATCTATATCTATTCTTTTTCTATCTTCTTCAGAATAGTCAGCCACTTTCTTTGGAATCATGCCACCTCAAGCAGTAGCCGAAGAGGTGCATGGAATGTAAGGTCCTTCCGTAACAGACTCCCACATCCTGCTATCTTGTGACTTGATGAAGCCTTTAATTCCTCGGCACTAAGTATCAATGTCATCAGGAGTGATTAGTGGGGACTTTACCATGGTACTGGTTTCCATATCAGCCTTGGATGCTGCCATTTGAGATGTTAAGTGTTTTGTGCGAGCAGAGGAGATTTAAGATGGTGAGATCTTATAATCAAGATCCTGGAATGCTCTGATACCAATTGCAGGACTGGTTAAGGGATGGTCAAAACAATCAGTCTCATAATAAGGAGAGTGTTAGAGCACTTAATAGATCAAATAGGGAACCGGGGTTTAAGAGTTAAGATGTAAAGAACACACGTAAGTAAAGAGATAGAACTTAAGAACAATATATATAAGGTTTTCAAGGATTATGTATATTAATGTCAATTTCTCTTACTAGAGTTACAATGCATAAGAAATAAGTTACAAGACATTGAGATACTTTATACTACACCCTATAACCGGCCATACTTGAAAAGCCAGTTGGAACATTGAAATACAACAAAATCAATGTAGAGTCAAAATGCAGATTGTCTTTTGACTAGTGACTATGATATGTCATAGCTCGCATCCTAATATAATACAAAAAGGATAAAAGTACATAAAGTAGAAAGTTACAAATAAAGACCTTAATGTACAGTTACAAAAGCATGGACCTTTGTAAAAGTACAACAGAGAAAATCATGTTCTTCTAAGTCTTCGGAAGAAATCAGTCTTTACTTTATTAGGCTTCAAAAGACTTTGTCTTTGAAGCTTCGGAAGACTTCATCTTTGGCTTCGGAAGACTTCATCTTTGGCTTCGGAAGATTTGGTCATTGGCTTCAGAATACTTTATACTTAGAATATTTTTTGTGCAAAGTATAAAGCTTTTGAAGAAATTTTTTGCTTTAAAAGGTTTTATACTTGGCATAATTCTCATGCAAAGTATAAAACTTCCGTAGCAGTTCTACTTGGTACTTAGTGCATGCATGCAGTAAGCCATTTGGTTGCTTTGGTTGCATCAGCCTCTATATAAACCTTACATGGAGTTGTTCCCATAGAGCTCAAGAATCTTTTATAAAGAAAAATATCATTGCCTTAATGAAAAGTGCAAAAGAATCTAAAGCTGCAAGAAAAAAAAGATTCAAACTTGGTGGAGAACCTAGTAGATAAGCACCAATAGCTCCACCTAAACAAAATGCCAAAGTTGTCAAGAGAGTGCCATCTAAATCATCTAGGCCAACTGTTGAAAGCACTCAAAGGACAACCACTCAACAAGCTCTGATGCCCACAACTTCCGAATCAACACAAAAGGCCTCTTCTTAGAAAAGACGGGAGAAGAATTAAGAAAAAATTCTCCTAACAGCTTAACTTGAGTTAAAAGGATTCAACTTTAATATGGTCTTGGAATGGAGCCTTGCTGAGATGAAATCAAAGCTAATAGCTGCAACTCATGCTAAAATGGAGAAATCATCAAAGTTAGCGAGAAAGAAAAGAGCTGAATCAGAGAGAAAACAAGTAGAAAAATTTAGATAGGAGAGTAAAGATAAGCAACAGATAAAGATGTTCTTAAAGATCTATGGTTTCTCTAGTAAACAAGCAGGACCAATAAGTATGTCTACTCTTGATCTGAACATCAAAGAAATCAAAAAAAAGATTGCAGCTGGGGAGCTACCAACGTATGAAGTAGTTAGAGAGAAATGGGAAAGAAAACAACCAATGACCAAGAAAAAATATCCTAAAGTTTTCCTATCTTCCGATATGTCGATCCTACACCCAGCACTCAACAACAATCATCTCCTCCCACCATCCAAACTATTCAAACCACTGAGCAGGTTTCTCCAATAGTCCAACAAGCTCCTAAAACAGCTGAATCTCCAACACAAAGCTAGTCTGATGATTCGATAGATAAAGTGATCATCACCACTACTGGCGAAAGAGTAAGACAAGGCTTGGACAATACTGAGTAAGAAGAAGAACTCTTAAAATCTGAGAAAGAGTAAGAATCAGAAGGTGATGACACAACTATTATCAAATGTGAATATGACCTGAAGACTAGAAGTTTCTTCATTGGAAGAAAGAATAAGTCCAAGCCTTTCTTTTGGACTAAGCTGAAAGTTCCGAACCTCAACTTTGAAGACCTACAGAAGATGTTCACTTTGATCTCAGAATATAACGGCATGCCAGATAAGTACTAATCTATGGCATTCATTCTGAATATAAAGATAGGTAACAAAGTTGAAGCAGAAGAAAGTAGAGAGAAAGAAGAAGTTGTACATGTCACTCCATTAAGCTTTTATGACCCAATCACACATTAGAGCTACAATTTGTCAACCAACCTGACCTTTGCTGGTGCTGGCAAACTGAAGTCAAGGAGTATGATCTTTTTAGACTCTCTCGGCACAACATGAATGATTTGGTCAATCTACTTCTTGAAAACCACTCAAGAGATATAAGTGGATACATGTATGAACTACTGCTGATTATGATGCTAGAAGTATGAAGATAGAGTTTTGGTAGCATCATCCTTAGGGAATTTATTGATCTGTAAAGAGGATGAAGCTACAGAAAATTTAGGATTTCAGCACTGGCTCTCAACTACTGAATTATGTCAAGTGCTGATCCACTACCGATCAACACATTCCAAGTGTTGAACTAGTACCGATCAGCACTGAAAGTGATGAGTGTTGATTGACAACATATCAGCACTCAAATGGATGCATTGTTGATCAATCATAACACTGGACAAGATTGTTTGTACTGAAGTACTGTAGCGACTGTTGTGTTCTACCTTTTGGAGACCAAATAGTACTGAAGCTACGAACTTCTAGCGTCAATTGTATGTTTGAGTTGTACATACCTTTTCTAAACCAGGAATATATATGGCGTTGTTTACCTTATCATAGTATAAAACACCTCTCACTTATATAGTTTACGGTTAAGCTTGTAAGCCCACTTGTTTATCTGTTGAGTATATCATTTGTACTCAAAAAAGACTGTATACTTTAAGAAAATATCTTATGCTTATATTTACTCAAAATATATATATGTTTGATAAGTAAAACAGTTAACTTAGATTTCGCATCATTATACGTTGATCAACAGAAAAATCTCATTAAGTCACTAACCTCGATCCCAAAATCATAGTTTCTATCAGCTTTAGGTTTTGACATAACTATCAATAAAAGTCAAGGACAATCATTATCGAGGGTTAGTTTATAATGGAAACATCGGTTATACGTTGTATTATCTAGAGTTAAAAGTAGAGAGTGTTTGAACTATTACTCTTAGATAAAAAAAAGTTAAGGTTACAAATAAAATACCAAATGTTACATGCAAAAAAGTATTCAACAATTTATAAAATATTTTTAACATTTTCATTCTAGATCGTTGTTGTAACAACATATGATTTTAAATCTATAATAATTATGTCAATTTGTTAAGTTTGACTTTCTTTATTTTTGGTTCTTATATCATACAGGTCTATAACTTAGTTACTATTTATTTGAACTTATAACAAATGATCCTTAACCTACTCGTTGAGGTGAGACGCTCATAACATATAAATATGATAATATTGTATGTTTAAGTTTTATTTTGAGTAAAATGCTCAAAGTTAAGCCTGTGGTTTTTTAAACAATCGGTTTCTTCCTAGGTGGGTAGTGGGTGTGGTCTCGATTAAAAAACTAATAAATAAACTCGATTAAGATAGCACATATGTTTCAAATTAGAATTGCATATTTACCATTTAAAAACATTTATTTGAATTTATTATTTTGGAATTCGAAAAGAAAGAAACAAATAATCATCCTCTGTCACGTATCACTGACCAATTTGGGATACCCACAGGATATTCTCATCCCATACGTTCACTTCCACATTATATTTCCTACTCCTCCCCTCCCATTGGCTGAATCCCAAAACTCCTAAAATCCAATGACAAATTTGCCATTCACACCTAAACCTTCGAGAACCCCAATATAACCTCTCACACACAATCACAACTTCCCACGTACATTGTGTGTACATATATATACTACAGATAAAAACATCATAAACAACATCTTTCGTTATTGGTTCTCTGCTGTAATACGATGCGATTTTGGTTTAATCGCTAAAGGGGATCCTTCAATTTGTTCTAATTACGTTCTTTTTTCGATTTGTTACACAAGGGGTTGGAGTTTGGAAGAAACGCCGATCAAGAACAGGTTTGTTTTGATTTGGTTGAAATTGATTTGGGTATTATGCGATCACAGAGTTTGATTGTCTGGTTTATGTTTGTTTCATCATGAAATTGTTTGAATTTTGAGTTTAAAGTTGTGGTTTGAAATGCATAATTGATGGGGATTATGTCTTTCCCAATTTTGGGGGCTCTTTTTTGTAAAGAATTGAATTGGGTCTCGGCTTTTTTCATTTTTTATTGTAAAGTTGTATGATTTTTATGGAATTTGTAGAAAGTAGACCTTTTTAGGATAGTGGACGTAAAGATTTTCATTTATTATTATTATTGTTATTTTTATCGTTATCTTATGGTATTGAATGGAAATCGGATATGTTTTCAATATGGGTGAGGGATGTTTGGTTTTTTGATATTAGGGATGAGGGGATTTTGAGAGTTCTTTTTATAAGTAGGAGAATATGATTTTACATTATGGGATTTGGGTGGTGAATGTGAAGAGATGAATTTAAAGTTAAATGTTGCAAGATACTAAAGAAATTTGAATTTTGGTGCGATATATGATTGAAAGTTAACATTTTTAGAAAGTCTATGGTTGAAAGAAATTTGAGGTAATGGTCATGGATTTGATATCAAGTGAACATACCCTGAAACTTGATCAAAATGAGATCTGAGCAGTGGTGGCCTCTTGGTCAAGTTGCTTATCTCAGCCATCATCTTTTTCATAAGTATAATTAGGGTGTTGATTTGAGCATAAAAGATCTTGCATGTGTTCGAGAATAGGATGCAATTGGCTTACTTAAGTATGGTACTCGAATTGAATCAAAATCTTGAATGTGCTGTTGATTATATAAAGTTCACTTGTATGCTTGTCTGAATATTGAGTGTATGCTGATTGAATAAATCGCTGATTTGTGCTGTTGTGATGCAAATGATGCTTCGGTATATTTGAGTTGCCAGTTATTCTCTAGGAATACAATCACTGTACTTCTTTTCTGTGTGATCTTCTTATTTTGTATCAATATGATAGTCCCCGAGTAAAATATACATAGAAACAAACCAAAAGTTGGAAATAATAGCAATAAACCAAAGTAACGGTTCACATTTTAGAGATAAGCCAAATCTCCTAAATAACTATTTACTGTAGAGATATTTGTTTGTTTTCTCAGATAAGCATTAAAGTTATAGTCCTGGTAATCTTTATTTATAGATTTTTCAACAAGTAGGCTTAATGATATAACAACATAGTTTATCTAAACATATGTTGCAGTAAGTGTTTATAAAGAACTCAGATAAAAAGTGTCTGTGGTCAACCAAACCAGTTCTGACTCATACCAAAATTACGCTTCTTGGCCAGTTACCCAACCTGTACATTTTTATGATGGTGCAGGGCCACTAGACAATGGAGAAAAATGAGACAGGATGCCAAACCGCTCCAGAAGCAACCCTTTGCGTTAACAACTGTGGATTCTTTGGCACCCCGGCAACCATGAACATGTGTTCAAAGTGTCACAAAGACATGATCTTAAAGCAAGAACACACTAAACTTGTTGCATCTTCAATCAACACTATTATCAATGGAAATGACATCAGCTCCCAATCTTCCATCACGTTACCTTTTTCACTAGTATCAGAGGTGGCTCAATCGACCCAACCATCCTCTGCACCCCAAGCTCAAGCCGAGAGCAGTGACAAGCTGAATCCAGGTAAGGGTCAGGGTCAGGCCCCCTCTAGATGCACCACATGCAGGAAACGTGTCGGGTTAACTGGTTTCAATTGTCGATGTGGGAATGAATTCTGTTCTGTTCATCGTTACTCCGACAAACACGACTGCACATTCAACTACCATGCGTCTGCAAAAGACGCCATAGCCAAAGCCAACCCTATGGTGAAAGCTGAAAAGCTTGACAAGATATGACACATATTCAAGAGATTGGTATGAACACTATATTTGGTTAGGGTGTGTGATGAAATGATATTTAGGATACCAAACAACCTTGGTGCATCTTGTGTTTATCATTTGAGTTTATCTCAAAGCGGTCATTTTATGCTTTCGTTATCAGGTTCACCATTTCAGTTGCAAGTATTTGTTTTCAAAAGATGTTATGGTTTTATATTTGTTTGAATTGTATATGCTATTACAATTTGTGGCATGGTAAACTGTCAACAAACCTCAAATTTAATTAAATCGAAGAAAACAAAATTTGTGACTAGAAAAACATGAAGAAACCATACAGACTACAACTCTCTTGGACAATAAGACATACGTTATGCGTATGAAATACTGACTCAAATCAGCTATAGAACAAACTAGAGAAGAAAGAATCCAAGAAGACTTTGATAGACTTTGTGTCTGATTGAAGAAGACAATGAAGACAAGATGCGACAACGACGAAAACCCTATAATACTAGTTGTCGTCACATTTCTAGAAGGGTTCTGCTGGAGACACCGCAGGGGTTTTTGGGAGTATGCCGGACCAAAAGGTCACGGTTAGGGCAAAAGGTCACGTTGGGCAACCTAACCGTGACCGCAAGGGCTTGCGGTCACGGTTTCTGTGTCAGTCAACTCACACCGCGTGACAACAAAACGACAAAAGGACACTGATAAAGTGAAAACCAG
>BJCO01791411.1:0-22548 GCA_018326465.1 Flaveria floridana | reverse complement strand
GACGTTGAGAAGATGAAGATGAGCGTGGTCTGTAGAAGTAAGTGGCAATTGGGGGTTTTAGAGGTTGCAAGTGGTTTCTAGAAGTGAGCACTGTAGCTAAACGTTATCTCTTTAATATATATAATAATTTCATTGGTAGATCATCTAATTGACCGGAAGATTCCGGGTAAGTTAGGAAGCATTTTGATGTTAAAAGTAGGTAAATTTATCATGCAAACCTCTCTCACGGTCGCGGTCGGAGCTTGAAAACCTAACAAAACTCGAGATGTTATGGCTTACAGGCTACAATATAATCTAAAAGATTTCTGAGTTACTGGTTCGACTCGGTAAACTTGTGGTTCTAGATTCAATTATTAATAAGCTCGCTGGTTCGTTACTGAGTTCTATCACTGAGTTATCGAATGTTGTCCACATTAAGCATTACAATAACTCATTATCTAGTGAGTTGCTATTCATTATCTAGTGAGTTGCTATTCATTATCTAGTGAGTTGCTATTCATTATCTAGTGAGTTGCTAGCGATGGGGTGGTCGAAGATGACAACATTATGACATGTATTGTTTCCTGTAATAATATACAAAACTAATGTAACGTTAAAGTGTGCATCAGGTTTTTTTTTTAATGTAAAAGAAAATGAGTAAGACTCTTTATAAGATTTCCTCTTCATTCATATTATCTAGAAAATAAATTCTATGTTCATTAAAGTCAACTTGTTTGACGTTATCTTTTTTTCTAGAAAATATATTCGATGTTCATTAAATTCAAACTTTTTTTTTCTAGAAAATATATTCCATGTTCAATAAATTAAACTTGTTTGATGTGTGGTTTATTTAGTTAATTTCATTGTTAATTACTAAATTATATTATTTATATTACATTACAATAACATACAATGACATTATATGATATACATTACATTTGAGTATTTACATCACATTAAAAATACATTACATGTGTGTTGTGGATTTAGTGAATTACGTTGCTAGCCACTAACATTACGTTATTTCATGTGTGGTGAAATTTAATTTTATTTTAATGTAATGTAACTACTCATCCTTTTTACTTAGTTTCTACTAAGTTAGTGCAATGCAATCTATTCTTAAGTCATTTAACTACTATAACTCGATGTTAAATAATATTAGATTAGTTATTTAATAAGAAAACGTAAGTATTAACTACTACAACATGAGAATGTTATAGGTTATGTAATTCAACTACACTAATGTATTTGTTACATTATATAAGTTGTGTTACTAACATGACTTTAGTTGCATTAAGTTATTATATTATAGTATTTTACATCACATTACAATGACATTACATGTGTGGTGAATTTAGTAAATTAAATCATTATTCACTAATATTATATTATTTTATGTTTTTTAATGTGTGGTGAAATTTTATTTTATGTTAATGTACGTATTGTACATAACGTAACTGATTGTTTTTACTTAGTTTCTACTACGTAAGTGGAATGCAATATATCTTAAGTCATTTAATTATAGTAACTCGATGTTAAGTGATATTAGATTAGTTATTTGACAAAAAAATATATCTATCGACTATTATAACATGAGAATGTTATAAGTAATATAATTTAAATACACTAATGCATTTGTTACATTAACAAAGAATATAAGTTATGTTACAAACATTAATTTAGTTGCATTAAGTTATTACATTACATTATATTATAGTGTTTTACATCATATTACAATGATATTACAATTACATTTAAATAGTTGGCATGTTATTGCATTACATCACAATCAAATTACATTTTTATTTGGTTTTCTTAGAGTGATGCAAGGTAAGCAATGTAAATATTTTTATTATGGTTGATCGATATTAGTTGATCTTAGTGGATGATAAGTGCTCATGCACTATTATATCAAATCACATTGCATAAATAGATCTCCAAGTATGAAAGAGGTTTAAATACAAAGTGTGATTTTACTACAAAGTGTGAAAAGATATAATGAGTAAAAAAAATCACAAAAAAATTATATCTCACAATCTAAATTGAATTTCAAAAAAGCAATTCCGAGCTTTTGTTCTCGTATCCGTCCTCATTAAGAAAAAAAATAAAATAAAAATAAAAAAATAAAAAAATTAACTTTTTTTATTGTGTCATTTATGAAAGACACAATGACGTCATTGTATCATAAAAAGACACAATGATTTTTTTTTAACTTTTTTTAATTTTTTCTGAAAGAGGATGACGAGAGAAACAAAGATTCCGAGGTCTTTTTTGAAATTCGATTTAGATTGTGAGATTTAGTTTTTTTATGACTTTTTTAGCCTTATCGTGTCTTCTCACACTTTGTAGCAAAAATACACTTTGTAAAATAACCTCACTGATTTTACAATACCCGACCAACGGATGAGTATACAACTAATTACATATACTATTACGTATGTACCTTCAACTGCCTGAAAAAGCTAAAGCTCGACATGATATTCCCCATGACTCTTGCGTTGGTAACAAGTAGTAGCCATCTCTTATCATTTTTTATTAGATTTTTTTATTGAACGTGTTGATTCATATTTTTTTAACTACTTTCTCATATTTTATCATATTCTATTCATTTTTATTTGACCTTCCTGGAGTTCATTCTCCGGGCAAAGAAATTTCTTCGGTTGAAGTAGCTCGATCCCTTATCAGTGGAGCGTCCACTCTTCCTACTAAGCTCTTGAAGAAAAGTCAATAGTTCGAATGAAGAGAAAAAAGTGGAGGCTGTACACCTCATTTCCCTGGGATTGTAGTTCAATCGGTCAGAGCACCGCCCTGTCAAGGCGGAAGCTGCGGGTTCGCTCTTTAACTAGAGGAAGCGCCTAAAAGGGAAGCAACTGGGCTAGACTGTTATTATGGTATGTATACCATATGAGAAGTTAAGTTATTGTTTGAACAAGTCTGGATGTTAGCTTAGAAGGTTATCATTTTGTCATCTTAGTAAAAAAATTAGGAAATATGGTTGCTATACTAATATTACATTAAAAAGTTATCAAAACACCATTTATTATATTAAACTATACATTTATGAGTTGCAATGCGTATCCTGCAATCACTCATTCACTTGGTGGCAGTTGCTTCTTATCAATAGTTTACTAATTATTCGGATCAAGATATAACAAAGTTCTTGGATTGGATTGGATTGATGAGGTATGGTACATGAATTAGGTGTAATCAATCCTTTATGTTTTCTTAATGTGTTTTGAGGCTACGTGTTTAATTACTAGACAAAAAAAATTCTATAAAATTACATATGTCATACGAGACCCTTCTAATATATATGAGACCAAAGGATCACTAAACTTTAGAGGTTTGCACACTTTTGCCATTTATCTACTTTCCAATGTAGAGTTACGGTTCTGTAATTTGTAGAATATTTAATATGTATTCTCCAGGGAAAAATTGTTGCTTCCCTGATGCATGCTTGTTCATTTTATATTTCTTTTGGTGATATTTTAATGTTTGTTGTATGATGTGTACTGTATGATGTGTGTTGTATCATATATCATATATCATATATCGTATGTTTGATTATATGTTGATTTGCTAGCGTTATTGCTTTTGTTAGCGAGCCGGGGGTTTCTCTGGAAGCGGTCTCTTTACCTATCTGGATAGAGGAAAGACTCGCTACCACCTACCCCTCCCAGACCCTGCTCTTGAGTGGGATATACTGGGTTTGTTTGTTTGTTTGTTTAATATGTATTCTCCATAATTCTCTCTGAAGGTTTGGCATTTTATCCATTTGTATGCAAGCAATACTTTTTTAAATGATTTTCATTTATGAATGATATCTAGAAGTAGAGTATTGTGCCATGACTAAAGTCTACCTTGGACTGATCTCAATCAAGCATTTTCCAAGTAAAAAACAAAGTAAATTAAGATGAAATCAAAGTGCTAAAAGTAAACATAGGATCCTCACTACTTCTAGTAAATAAAATTTATTTTGAATATAACATAACTAATGGTTTCACCACTACATAAAGGAACTTTTTTAACCAGTTGGGATTTGTACATTGCTTGATGTAAATCTTTCTGTCTTTGGCTTTAAAATAAAATTGGTTTGGAGTTACTTTTTCATTTGTGATTTATCTTTTGATAAGATTTATCTTATTATTAGGATAAAGAAGGTTTTAATTCATACTCTTATAGAATTAGATTCTAAAACCCTCTTATAAGTATTCAGTGTTAGAATTTTAGTTAATTTTTTAAGTTTTGAAATATTTAGTTATATGTTTACTTTTTAATGGTGTTTTGATCATCTAATCATTTTGGTTTGCACCGAACTGACTTGACTGGACGCCTGCTTATATTTAACTCTAAACATTGAAACTTCCTACAAAACTGTCAAAAACTAAAAGATATATACGTAGTTAAATGATATTAATGTGTTGAAATGCTATTATTTTTTCTTAAATGGTTAAGGGTTAAAATTATTTTGTAAATAAGTAATTTAGATTTAGGAGTATGTATCATGATTATTATGTGAGTTTGATGTTAAAAAACACATTAAAAGATGTCATTTTATTTTGAGAACCATATTGTTTCAATCAAGTTTCAAACTCTAGATTGAGGACTAATGATTCATCACCTATTAAGAAACAAACCTTGCGCCATGATTTTTATTGATATATCAAAAACTTATAAGAAAACGTAACATATGAATTATTTCATTAGTTGTTATTCATGAAATGTTAAAGATTTAATATTTTTTCTTAAATTATTTAGTTTACCAAGCGACATACCCAACTTTAATCAAACATGTTTTATTTAGATTATCTATACTTTTGTACACAAGAAAAGATTATATGATTTTCTTTTTGACTATAGTAATGCTTTATTATTAACATTTGAAATCTAAATTAATTAAAGATTTTGTGGCTATTGACAAAACTACGATAACACATCAAAATTATGTGATTATTATTAAAATTTACATTTTGCTATATCTTTAATAAGATAGTTGTTATTCAGAAATCACCACACATAATTTACACAAATAGACACGTCAAGTGGACAAAAATGGCAATACAAGCGGATAATAGGGCCAAGACAATTATACAACTTATATAGACATTTAACTGATACAAAAATAACTAATGTAGCTACTAACAAACTTATACGACCCGTATGACTGTTTTTTATATTCTCGTACGGTTCATATAACGTGATAGATTTCGGTTTGCAAACTTGAACTGATATCATACAATCCAAACACTACACATGACAAAGATCCTGATATACACCATTATGGATTTCTCTTTAGCATACCCTTAAAAATAATTTACATGTTTATGATGTCCTCATCTTTCGTTAATCATTATTATTAAAAAATATATTTTAACAACCCGTGACCCATGACTTCAAGAAACTTCAGTTTGAAGCCCGCGAAGACGATAACTATCAGAACCGATAAACACTGATCATTTACTCAACGAAGCTTTTCAACAATGGCGTTAATCTGTACATTCAAAACCTTATTTCTCTGAATCAACCACCATGTTCATCACGAGCTTCATTAAAGGCAAGTTAACATCTCTACTGCAACCATGGTTGCAACAACAACCAGAGTTGGAGCTCAACCTAGGGTTTCTTCGTTCTCACGTCATCGCCAAAAACCTCCGTTTCAACGTTTCAGCACTCAACGAACTCCTAGACGATTCTATCAGCTTTCACTTCACTGATTTCACAATCGATCAATTGACACTTCGGGTATCCAATTGGTCTGCTTCTGCATTCAATTGGGAAGTCCAGGGGTTTCACGTCACTGTATCCCCGAGGTTGATATATGCATTCATCTGTGTGTGGTTATACTTTTGCTTATGCAGTTTGAACTTGTCATTCATTTTGGCAATGTTGATTGATGTGGTAGGGTAGTGGAGGAGAGGGGGTGGAACCTGGATCCATCTGAGGCGTTGATGGAGGAGAAGAAGAAGGTTCTACGTGAAATTGACCCTGAGGTACTGCATTTTGAGTACTAAAGTTAACTATTTATTTCTTGATTTTAGTATGAGTGTCTAAAATGATGATTAGGAACTTGTCATCTCTTTGGGGCTAACCTAATTTGGACATGCCTTAATGCCAATTTGAGAAATAAACGCAAATCTAGAGTAATAAGTATAAATAGTTGTAAAGTGTAATTGTTTGAATTTGAAATTGATCCTTTTATGCACTAAATGTTATAACATGGTAAACAGAAAGAGATTGATACAGATTAACAGTAAATTTGTGATATGTTAGTTATTTCTAGGGTGTTAGATATAAACGCAAGTAATATATCCAAAGAAAGTAGATGTTAACAGGTAATATGATGGATAAGGATATATAAATGTCTTCATTTCAATGGTCAGTTTGGTATTGCAATGCTACTGTTAGTAACTGTGCACATCAAAGCAGGAATTTGCAAATTAATTTGTCTAATGTTGATGGATGTTCTATTGTATTTCAAACGTAATATATTTTTCTCTGCTTTTATCATACTGCCTAGTGAGTTTCTGATGGATCACAGGGTAGTACTTTGCATGGTATTATGGAGAAGCTTGCTGATATTTCCCGATCAAGAAGCCAAACCTCTTCTCTCTCTACGCTTATCCTGAATTACTGCTCCTTACAGATGTCTGATGTCAAATTACTAATTCACTCTTCAATCTCAGATGACTCTTTTGAATGCTTGTGGGAGATAGAGGAGTTTAATGCAGACTCTCGACTAGTCAAACCTCAAAGTTTCTTCAGAGGGTACATCAATTCACTTTTTGTGTACTCTAAAGATAGTTATTTTGATCTTGAAATCATAGATCTAAACACAACCTTAAAAAGCCATGATCATATTACACAACTTTGTTATGCAACCGATATCAGCACTTCCTTGAAGTTGAGTGATTTTCAGTTGATTGAACTCCATTGTTCTATTGAGGAACTAGGGATATCATTTTCTCCAGCAGATATCTCAACCATATCAGTTATTATGAGAGAATTATCAAGAAAATCATCACCGGTAAGAAATGGTAAACAACTATGGAAAGTAACCGCTACCAGAATTAGGTCATTGATCTCAACACAAAGATGGTCAGTGTGGAAAGTAGTTAATGTTGTTTGCTTATGGTTGCGCTACATACATGAATGGGAGAATTTATTTTCACTGGTTGGATATCCTATGGACATCATGATAAAGAGGTCTGCATTAAATATGTCCACGAGCCTGTTGTTTTCAGAATCTTTTAGGCATCAATGGGAAATAATTTATGAAATTGAGAAAAAATTACCTGCTCCAGCTATTGCACTGGCACTCCGAGTAGTTCGATACAGAAAAGTAAAAAATGTTGTACCGAGTAATAGCAAGCTCCAAGTTCATAAATACTTGGGGTTTTTACAAAGTACTTGCCAATTATTTTGTCTTTTATGGAATAGTATCCGTAACATGTTTAACTCAATAATACACTGGATAATGCTGAGAAATTATTTTGCTGGTGATCCTAATATGAACAGGATCAGAGTTGTTCCAGAAGATTTCTGCCCAAATGTTTGTTACAAATTGATTTTGGGGAAAATTTCAGTCACAGTTTCTCCTGATAACAAAATACCTTATGGTGGTAAAAAAACTGTTTCTAACAGGAAGGTTTCACAGTTGGACCTACTTTCTTTCTCTCTAATATTTGATACATTTATCATTATTTACAATGAAAATATCTGTGAAAATCATTTGATTTTCTCTTGTGGGAGTTTCAAGGTCATGTCGTCATCTGCTGCAATAATAGGGCGCAAGAAGCCTGAAGTTCCAGATTCAAAAACTATGTTACGGGGAAAACCTGTTCTTGTTTTTGACCAAAAAGGGGTTGCAGATGCTGGTGCTGTTTATACTGAAATGGTCCAACTCCCACTTCTAGAAAGTTTTTTAAATGAAATGTGGTTGGATTGGAAAAGATCATGTGCAGAATTTGAAAACACTATGGATAAGAACTTGAAAAATCCTTTCATTCTCTGTGAAATCAACAATTTATTGCAAGATCAGGGCCACAATGCTTTGTGTAATCACTTTATAAAATGTTGTTTGGCAGTGGGACAATTAGACTTCCTTCTAGAATATTCATCAACATTATCGTTAACTCTACTCTTTCAGCAGATGCAAAATGTTTTTAGTCTGAGGGAGAGAGCACACACTTCTACTTTGATATTGCAGGATCCACCAATGAGGGTTTGGGATTATCATTCATGTATCACTGAAATGGAAAAATTATTTAACAAAGTATTACCAGAAAGGCTAAATCAAGTTGGAGTATATATCACCGGTCCTCAAATCCAAGTATCACTGAGAAAGGACGGATTAAACAGCAAGATCACAAAATTGCGTGAAGCAGTAGACAATATTAATCTTTCATTTGATTGTAAAAGCATTGAGCTCATGGTGTCACCAAATCTAGCATCTAATTCTGCATTATTATATGATGAAGCAACTGAGTGCATGCATATGAATGAAAGGTACAAGTGTCAAGGGCAAGTAGTTCTTGATGCCTCCTTGAAAGTTCATGGTCTAAATGCTTACCTTGATGACTCACCTGAACTTCAACAATCCCAGATTATATCACTAAAGCCAATAACAATTCAACTTTCAACAGTAAGGTATGATGCAGTTCACTCATGTGTTTTGTTTTATTTTATTAATTTTTTTGTGTTACATTCCGTTACCTTTCATACCGGAAAAGAACGGAGCTCTTTTTTGTCTAATTTAGTTAGTTGAATGCTCCCAATTTACTGCCTCAAAATTCTAGGCTGTCTTTTGTTATTATGACAATTTCCAAACTAGTGCGATGTTCTTCATTTTGATATGCCTAGGGTTTTGGGCTTTAATTTGTTGTCAGATCCTCCTAGTTCATAAGTTTACATGGTTTTGCAACATAGTTCCATTTGATACTCATTGTTGTAAAATTCGCGAGTAGCCGTCGATTAGTCGACGGTTAGTCGCTAATCGGAGGTTGGCCGCTCCGATTTCACCAAACCGGAGGTGCTAGGCGTGGTCGGTCAAAATTGGTCAAATCCGGACCAAATCGTCCTAATCGGCGGTGTTCCAGCGATGATAACCGCTGGATTTTCCCATTCCGGCGTTGGATTTGCCGATTCCGGCGAGGATTTGCGACTTCGGTGATGGGAACGAGGGAAGGGTGCTACCGGCGGTCATTGGAACGATGGAAGAGAGCGGCTGTTTTAACTTTAGGGTTAATTGATTAGATTAAATTTGTGTATTTTTACATCTAACCCCCTCAATATTTACCAATTTACAAATTATCTCCCAAACTTGTCGATTATTTCATAAAAAAGTATAAAATTTTACATAACTTTGCAAAATTATACACAAAAGTCTGATCCGATTAATTCCTAGTCCCTACCTCACTGCCTGACTAACGCCTAGCAATTTTTACAACATTGTTGATACTCCTCATTATCATAACCCTTTAACAATACATATATCTTTTTGAAATAAGATCAACATCTATAATGATTCATAAGCGGTTATCTTGGTGCAATTTTCATCCTCCTTGAGAAAGTTTTGCTGCATGTGTTCGTTCCAATGAAAGTAGAATCTACAATTCCAACTCATACAATTAGTGAGATAGTCTCCACAAGAAACAGTAAATTTTTGACTTGAAGTAAATTTTAATTATATAGTTTGAGGAAAGGGAAGCACTGCTAGTTTTGAATTTTCTCCTCTGTGATTGAAATTAATGAGGACAAACATATACAACCACACCGTGATAAAGCCCAGTTTGCTCAAAAGTGGACCCATTACGGCATTGCCTTTTAGCAACATGCATTTTAAGGCAAAAGTCCCCCCTTCCCCTCCTTCCAGGTGGGTGTATATAAAAGATGCAATGGTCATGCTATCTGGGATGAATATAGGGGTTTAATTAATTGAGACAGAATTTCCTCATGTTTTCGATGCATTTAATAAGCTCTTATTTCATTCAAGATGCAAAGCTAGCAAAGAGATAACTCTCTAATTTCTTTTAATCTCCTAATACTTGCTTCTTGTTGCCATGCATCACCGTGCTTTATTTTTATTGTCTTTACTAACTATTGTATGACAGGAAGGATACTTGGTCACTTGGTGAGAGTTTAAGTGTTTTTTCTACACTTCTGCATGGAAATGCTACAGGGCTCTCGGGTGTAATATATGTTGATGAATTGTCTGTTTTAATTGAGGTAATCTTCTTTTTCCCGCAAACAAATAAAATACCCAACAAAAATTCCACTCATGGAGTAGGGCTAGGGAGAGTGCGATCTTACCTCTATCCCATTGGATATTGTGGCTACCCCGGAAGAACCCCCATCATCTTCTTCTTCTTCTTCCCACATATGTTAGATATTCCTATTATACCTGCAACTCCTAGGTCCTATTTAGTTAGAATTCCTTGAAAATGGAATTGGAATACAAAGTATAACATGATTGATTGGACCACGAAAGGAATTAGAACTAGAATTAATTCCCTCAAAGGCTCAAATAGCTTGGAGTAAAGGAATTCAAGATTCGCTGCATATAGTTCAGACTTCAACATTCGTTCAATATATTGAAGGAATTCAACCAAAGGAATTGGAATCTCCTTTCTCACCACCTCCACTGACGTTGCCATCATCACCACCACGACCTCCTCCACCACCACTCCCATCACCATCACCATTAACACCGCCACTAGCTCCATCACCACTAGTATACGGCCATCACCAACCCACCACCACCATCACGATCACCACCACCGCTGGCGACACCAACGACCACATCCCATTTTTTTTACAAATTCACAAAGTAAACAAGATTATTCAGCCAACTTAACACATTTAATTTTTTTTTTCTTTTGACAGATTCCAATCCCATTTCAATCAAATTCTGATTTTTGTGACATATTCCACTTCCATTTTTTTTCATATTCCAATTTTGCTTACAAATTTAATTCCTTCAAAAACAATTTGTGAACCAACCTTCCCCTAGTATATTCCACGATTCCTTATAACAACTTCAGTTTTTTTTTTGTGATTTGGATATTTTGGTTCTGTGATAAAGCAGTAGTTATGCTTTTTCATTTCTTTCATTATCTCTATTAAGGAATTGTGTTGACCTCTTTGACATTTGTTGTGTAACAGGCGGTTACTAGTTTGATGTTCTCTCTATCACGTGCATTTAGCACAATTGACTCATCAAGTTCTATAAGTTCTAATCTTTCAAGTATTCAAGAGACTTTGAATCGTAGATCCGAAAATGGGATGCTAGTGGGTACAAGTTTTGGAAAATCTTTGGTCATTTTGAGCACACTTTATTTTCTTAAATTCACTTCTGAAATCCAGTCAATGGATTTAGTCATTCAAAAGTCAAGGAAAATCAATGCGAGGGAGAATGAAGTGACAATCTCAAAATCCTTTATGAACCAAAATCTGTCTGTGCACTTCTTGCCTGATAATGGAATTCAGATTTCTGTTCAGAAAACACATTTGAAATTCTCATATGAAAAGAAAAAAGGGAAAATGGAAGGGCTTGCTGATTTTTTCGGTTTACGAGCTCTTATATTCAGATATGCAAATGATGTCATGCATAGGTCTCACAATATATGTGAATTATCAGTTTCTACTTGTACATTTAGTTTATCTTTGACATATCTTCCCAATGAATCATCATTTTCGCACAGAGGAGTTGGCAACTCTACTTCTGGAAGTAATATTTCACACACAATGGAAGATCCCACTTCAAAGGTTACTTGTTTAAATGCAAGAATATCCTCTAGTGAATTTTATCTAATTGGATGCCCTTTAAGGGATGTAATAGTTGATAAACATCCGTCAAGTAAGCTTGAGCTATCACTTTCTGTTGAGCATGGCTGTCAGACAACAGTCTTTTGCCATTGTCAGGTACCAATTTTATCATTTCATGCTGTCAACCTGAAGTTATGTATATATGACTTGGTTGTGTTAGTAATTATGAAAAAAAAAATGAAATTGAAAGTGTTAATGTATCTTGATCTTGCTGACATGTATTTGACAGGGTGGCATTATTTTCCTTGAAACCACATCAGCTGTGATGTTCTCTCAATTAGTAAATTCATACATACGTCGCATCAGACATCTTTTACATGGCAGGCCAATGTTTCAGGAAACTCTGCCCGCTGGCAATAGTGCAAATATCACTACATGGGGCATTCCAGAAGATCTTACCATTGATCTCTCAAAGTTTTATCTTGCCTTATTTGCTAGAGATGAATCTGGTATGACTCTCTTTCCTGTTATAATATTTATAGGCATATGCTTGACATCTTTCAATGCTGAACGTTATGCAGAAAGACTTCATGAACTTTTATTTGGTGCTGACACAAATTTAAACCTTAAAGTTGTCAACATGAGGAAAAAGTTATCATTTGCTCTTCCCCAATTGTCAGTTCTTTCTCGAGTTCTTCAAGAATCTATTAAACATCAAACAAATGAAGTTCTGATTCCTTTTATGTCTTCAAGCACATCTAGTGATCCATCTTTTTATCTCGTTCCAAAAGACATGCATGCTGCATTAAGGCAGACAGATGAGATTCAAGCTGTAGCCACTGATACAAAGATCTCTAGTTTGGATTCCCATCCAAGTTCTGAAAACTATATTTTAAAGAAACTAAGTTGTTTCATATCTGCTGAAGAGCCTGTACCACAGGACCCGTCTGATACTTCGAAATCAAACCAACCTTGGGTTGGTAGTGGTTCTATTTCAGGTTTTGATGTGAGAGTATCCTTGTCCGAGATTCAGGTGGGAATTACATATCATGCTTATTTTAAAATTGGTAAAGCTTAATGTCTGCTACAAAGAAAATCTATGTTGTGCTAATGTACTATATAGGTGTATGGACCTGCAGCTCTGAGTCTAACATTTAAGTTGCATAATACATGTTTTATGACTAGAGATGGCAGTGTGGCTGGGTTGAGTAGGTTGGGTAATTGGTGAAAACGGTATTTTGTTTACGGGTTGTAATAGGTCGGGTTGGGTTTACCTGGAACACTTTTTATCCAAATTTATTTAAGTCAGATACGATTACAAATTTATATTATTTTGATAAAACTTTTTTTTTGAATAAAATCAGTTAGGAGGTTTATGCATGCAAAATACACTTTGGGCGACCTTCAAGCCTTTGGACCTGATTCTTTTATGCTAATTCTATTACTGTTTGATCAGTCTTCTTTTCAGCTAGTTTTATTAACACGTTAGAGATAAAACATAGCCCGGATCGACCAATTCATAAATACATGTGTTGAAATTGCAAGCTCTACTTATAACAAAAGAACATGTTTTCTGTGGCAATGTCTATCTGAGTTGATGCTTCTATCTCATGCTATTATGGCTTCAGATGTTGCTTTCAGTTGCTGAACTTTCTGGGGTCTCCAGCAAAGAAACAACTGCCAGTTTGCAGCAAAGGCAATTGCATAATGATGAGGAACCTGCGAGAAATTTCGAGGAGATTGTCCAAGATGGTTTTATTTCTTAATATTTTATTTTATTTCTGTTTTAGTTGAAAAGTTAATCACCTAAAAGGAAAAATGCATTATATTTAACTAGCTTTTGTGTTTCGTACATTATAGGGAGTATCATTGCAATCCAAGATGTCCACCAGCATATGTACATAGTTGTAGAAGGTGCAGAAAGAAAGTACCATTTGGCTGGTGCAATGCATTATTCACTTGCTGGGAAGATGGCTCTTTTCAGGGTTTGCACACTCTAATCACAATGATTATGCTTGAAACCACATTAATAATTGTTTCCAATGATATTAAGTTGGACTTTTGTGTAGGTGAAGTATCATTATCAAAGAATATGGAAGTCATCATACCTCTGGTTCTCATTAACCTCATTGTATGCCAAGAATGAATCAGGGGAATGTCTGCAATTAAACTGTAATCCCAGATCAAATTTTGTTGAACTTTCCTGCTCCAGTAACAGTGGGTCAGCACTTTGGCGATCACAGCCTTTCAAATCTGCAAGTTTTGAAGATGATAGTGAGCTGGAGTCATACAACAATGCAGAAAAAAATCTATTTTATTTGATAAATAAAAAGAATAACTCTTCTTTAGCTTTTGTTGAAGGAGTTCTAGAGTTTGTAAGTGGTCCTGGAAATCCATTCAAGTGGAAAGTTTTTCAGGATTTTTCTCTTTCCCGTGACTCTTTATTGCTGAATAACTCGTCAGTGGAGGAATCTAATACTGTTGCAAAAAACAGTTCACCCTTAATTAATGTCATAATGGACAGATTTTCTCTAACAATATATCATGAACTTTCTGATACAACTGAAAATTTTCCACTTCTTCAAATGTCAATGGTTACTCCTGAATTTATCATACAGATTTTGAATACTAAAGCCAGGGTGATGGCTAGACTTGTAGTTGAGCTATACTCTTTTGATGCCCAGAGAAACTTATGGTAGGCATGCATTGGAGTATTTGTGACTTTTGATTTTTGCTAATATGTTCTTATAGAAATTTCTAATTTATCATTCAAATGCAGGAGCACGTTTCTACATCCAGTTGAAGTAAGCATTTTCTGGCGATCTAGGTTCGAAAGCCATGGTTCAGTAACTGTTTTGCATAAAATGCCTGTTCATGTTTATACTAGAGTTAAAGAGGTAGGAATGTATCAATATTTTGCTTTAAGTTTTTGTTGTTGATGGAAAAGTGAAATTAGAATTATGGATTGACAGTTCCGTGTGTCAATGACTGAACTCTCACTGGACATACTTTTGTTTGTGATTGGAAAACTGAATTTGGCTGGTCCTTATGCAATTCGAAGCTCTGTGATTCTGGCAAACTGCTGCAAGGTATATCCTAATCAGATAATAGTTGAGTGCTTAATTTGCTTAAAATTGTAGCCACACAACCATAAAAGGACTTAAGCATCATGTATTTATTGTACCAAATTCTATTATAGTCTTTGACATGCAGTTATGGTGGTTTCTAATTGGCAGGTTGAAAACCTGTCAGAACTTATGCTTCTTTGTCAATTTTCTGATAAGCAGTATGCTACAATAGCCAGAAAACAGTCAACGACCATGTTTTTACGGTATTCTTTTTAATAATATATAATATTCTGCTCCTTGTACTATAAATTCATATCCTAAATGATATACTTTATGTATAGCTACTGAGAGTATTTGGGTACCTTATTAAATATGTTAGAATAGAGCTTGTGAGGAAGTATTCAAATAATTCGTTATAGTGTATCCAAATACTTCCTCAAATTATTTCTACACACCTCACAAAATCTATCCTAAATTGTTCACAAATATGTTCGTTGAAATAACCACATCTGTATTTGCCTCTGTATTTAAATCCAAAGTTTTACATCAGATATATTAACTATGGATTTGTAACCTGCCCCAACCAATTAGTTTGAAAAGTTTATATTAAATCAGATATATGTATTACTTCCAATATAATGCTATTCTATTAACATTACATTAAGTTATGTGTGACAATGGTTATTTGTGTTCACAAGGAACTTGGCTTTAGATAAGCCTCCAGAAGCATCAATTGTCTCAGTCCAACTTGCAGCCCCTGGGGGTTTTTACACCTCACCAATTAAGTTTTCACTATTAAAAGCTGGAACGTTTGCTTGGAGGACACGCATACTTTCTAAAAATGGTATGTTTAGTATGAGTTGCTTTTATAGTTATCCATGTGCCCGACAATGACCGATTGGTTCTAAAGTTCAACATTTGTCTCTGATGTACACAAACAGATTCAAAAACATTCCCTGGGCCGTTTATTATAGTAGAAATTTCATGGAAATCTGAGGTACCTACTCAGCCAATGCCTGCTACTAATGTTGAAATTTCAAGATCTACACTTTTGTAATATGTTTTTAAGTTTTTTTTTGGTAGGATGGCTTGTGTATCATTGTCTCTCCTCTTTTAAGAATACACAATAAAACTGATTTTCCCATCGAGCTCCGATTTCAACGGCCTGAACAGGAAAACGAACATGCTTCTGTAGTGCTTAAGGCTGGGTGTACAATTGATGAGTCTACAGCAGCTTTTGATGCCATAAAAGCTTCTGGTGGATCAAAGAAAGCATTAATATCTTTAAGTGTTGGTATGCCTGTATGCCATGAGCTTGCTAGTATCGTCTTCTTATTATTATTTTTAAAATTAAGTGTATTTACGATCCTGTGTTTCTGTAATCATTTGGCAGGTAATATCATATTTTCTTTTAGACCTAAAGTTTCTAATGACTCAATGGGATGGTCTGATGAACTAGAAGGAGGAAAAGCTGCTCGTTTATCTGGATTATTTGATAAAATAAGTTACCATGTACGGAAGGCTTTCCCTGTTGAATCAGCAAAATCATCTTTCAGTACAGCTCGTACTCTTTCAAAATCAAAAGAAGGTGAAATTGATGATTTGCACTTCTTAATTAGGAGCACTAAAAAAGATGTACCTATTTGGCAATCAGAAAGTAGGGCTTCAACTGTTTCACTACTAGAGCAAAAAGATATCTATATTCTTCCAACTGTTCAGATATCTAACCTATTACAATCAGAGATACATGTGCTTTTGACTGATAAAGGTAACAGGACATACCAAATATCCTTTTATAGTTTGTCATCCAAGTTGATTTTTTTAGGTTTTAACCTTTATCTTTTTACAGATCGATCTTTGCCACAGGACCGTGAGTACATTAGCAAACATGCAACCATTCCTTGCGGGTCAAGTGTCAATTTGTATGCCAACCCTGAAGCAATGTTCTTTACTGTTACCTTGACTGCTTTTGAGTTAAGCTGCAAACCTGTAAATTGTGGCGATTGGGCTAAAAAGTTACTGAAGCAGAAAAAGGTTGATCGAAATTTGGACATGGAATTGAACTTTGGTGATGGAAGATATTTTGGTTCTTTAAGGCTATCTTGTGGGCATAAGGGCATATTGGAGGTATATATAATATATGTTTCTCTGAATATTTTACTTGTATAGCCTTGACTTTGAAAGCTGAGTCATGTATATATCTGCAGGCTGCTATATTTACATCATACACACTGAAGAACAACACTGATTTTGGTTTATTTTGTCTTGCACGTTACCATAATCCCCTAACAAGGTATGACATCTTTATTAGTTTTCACACGTCAAAACTTTTATCCCATTCAACACAACTTTTTTATTCAGAAATGAAGCCGAGGAACTTTGTTCTCAAGGATATTCACAACTAGGAGCGTTGCTGCCTCCTAAGTCAGCTATATCGTGGTTCTTTAGGTAGTTATTATTCTTAGAAAAAAAGTTTGACCTCTATCAGTTTAAATGTTTAAAGTAATTCTCTCTATATATGTCATTAGAACAAACAAAGTGTCTCTCAAATTGTTGGACGACAAATCAACTGAAAAGGCGTTATTAGACTTGGATGCTGTATCTGGCCTTACAGAGATAAATCTTGAAATGGAAGAAAAACCAGGGCTCAAGTATATTACAAAATTAGGTGTTTCGTTACACTCATCTATTAGGAAAGTTGTTCCATCACACGTAGTATCCTTTAGTCCAAGATATATAGTGGTGAATGAATCAGATGAAGTAATCACTCTCCGTCAGTGTAATTTAGAGGTCAGTGGTTGTTTCAAGTTCTTAAAATATCTTATATAAACTTCTCTAACGTTTTATTTTGTGACTACATGATGTGAAGGATGATGTGGCGGGTATGACAACTGTCAGCAGTAAACAGAGAAAAGCTTTACGACTTTGCAACAGAAGAAGTAAAAAACGGGAAACTAGCATTTTTGAGAGCTTTATCAGAAAGCATAGAAATATTCAAGACGATTCATTGCTTTTCATTCAGTTTAGACCGGATGAGGCTGGATTGGGTTGGTCGGGGCCTGTTTGTGTTGCCTCATTGGGGAGATTTTTTATAAAGTTCCGCAGATCTATAAACGTTTCTGAAAGTGAAGAAAACAGACACGAATTTGCTGTTGTTATTGTTTCGGAAGAGAATTCGTCTCTTGTTTTACGGTTCCATAGACCACCTAACATGAATTTGCCTTACAGAATTGAGAATTGTTTGCGTGATGCATCTATTACTTACTATCAAAAGGTGGGAAAATAGTCTTTGTACACTGTCAAATCCATTAACATGCAAAAGATGCTGATTAAATCTATTCTGTTATTTTGAAATCACAGGGTTCAACAGAACTAGAGACTTTGGGATCTGCAAAGCAAGTTAACTATGTCTGGAATGATTTATCTCTTACTCATAAGCTAGTCATCCAAATAAGTGGTACTTCTTTTAGTAATCGGTAAAACATTGGTTTAATATGTATCATGAACTCATAATTAATTTCATATTGATTTCTTTTGTAGGTTTGCATCTTCTACGTGAAGTGAACTTGGACAAAGTGCGGGCATGGAAACCGTTCTATAAAGTCAGGCAACATAGAGCGTTAGGATTTAATTTCCCTCTAGATATGAAGGCAGGAGACAAGGTCAAACCAACAAATTCCAGTCAATTAGATGAGACACAGATAGTGAATTTGGGTTATGAAGTTTGCGCGGATGGTCTCACAAGAGTTCTTAGAATTTGTGAACGTAATGACAGCCGCAAATTGGATAAAGTATTTTATCCTGGTGCAAAGATTACATTAAGAGTCTCCAGGTTTGCTATCAGTTTATGTGAACGTGCCCAACAGGTTAGCCTCTGAGTTTGAATAGCCACATGACTGAATTATATCATCTTTTAATATAATCACATATAAATTTGTCACTGAAGGGAGAAGAATCAGAGCAGGAACTTGTATACACGCCAATCATTGTTATGCGACTTAGTAATATCAGTCTAGATTCCATGCTTACTGATCAGCAAAAAGTTAATCAGATTAGGGTCCAGGTATATCTTTATAGAAGTATGATAAAGCCTATTTTATGTGCCATTTTCTAAAATAAAGTTGAAAGATAATTTAACTGCAGTCTCTGAGTGTGGATCAAAAGTGGATCGGAGCTCCATTTGCAGCAATGCTCCGCAGACACCAAAGTGAATTCTCAGATACATATGACAGCATGCTCCATGTAGTACTAATTCTGCTTCCATCCAGTTCAAACATCAGACAAGTAAAATACTCATCCATTGTTCTGCAGGTAAAACAGAAACCAAGCTTCCTTTAGTAAAATTTATTTACTTTTTCTGTTATCAATGCAATTTTTTTGTATTTGTAGCCAGTTGACTTGAACCTGGATGAGGAAACCCTCATGAAAATCGTCCCTTTTTACAGAAAATCACTCAGTGACCCAAACATTCCTAGTCGGCAGTATTACTTTGATCATTTCGAGATTCATCCAGTAAAGGTTTATTGCTAATATCTATATTCCTAATATATATATGATTACCATTTTTATTAAAAAGTTAGAATTGAGTATGTTTCTTGAAGATCATTGCAAGCTTTCTCCCAGGAGATTCATATTCCAGCTATAATTCAGCACAGGAGACACTGAGAACTTTTCTGCACAGTGTAATAAAGGTCTGTCATGAGAATTTTACACATGCATATGATCTTAGTTTCTTATTGTTATCGTAATAATTGTTATATAATCTATTAGGTGCCTGAAATAAAAAACAAGACCGTAGAGCTGAATGGAGTGCTAGTTACTCATGCTTTAATTACTCTAAGTGAACTTTCTATTAAGTGTGCACAGCATTATTCATGGTTAGTGTATCATCTAAACTTCAAACTGAATTAGTCTCTATGATGTTACATTGTTATCTCATTATTTTCATTTATGTAGGTATGTTATGCGAGCAATCTATATTGCAAAAGGAAGCCCATTGCTTCCCCCAGCATTTGCTTCAATTTTTGATGACCTGGCTTCTTCATCCCTTGATGTCTTTTTTGATCCTTCAAGTGGATTGGTTAAACTTCCTGGTTTAACATTAGGTATCTTTATGACTTATGTTACATCTATATATATATAATATGTATATGAGAAGGTTGCGGAAGTAGCTATCTCTGAGTGCATTATATCTATATAGCCATGTGAAAAACTAGTCACTCATTTAGCCATGAGATGCGTGACGGAAACTTGTGAATCAGACTTTTACCCATTAGTAATGACTTGAACTGAGGTGATACGTGAAACCCCTATGGATTCATGTAGTTTTTATTATCAGGTATGGAATTAAATGGTTTAGGTGAGTAAAGCATATACCTGACCAACGATTCACGTATCTCATGGCTATATGCGAGCAATTGTTTTGACATGACCATAGGTATTCCAGAATCAGAAATGGTTACTTTTGTGATTTTTTTAACATATATTCATCTCTTAAGCATGTATTATATTTTAATTAGTAGTGTTCTCTGTTTTTCGTTGGATCTTGATGATGTTTTAACATCGTATACTGTGCAGGTACGTTTAAGCTCCTCAGTAAATGCATTGATGGTAAAGGCTTCTCGGGGACCAAGCGTTATTTAGGTGATTTAGGGAAAACTGTAAGTACTTTTTCTGATATATTTTTATTATAGTTTTATTTATTTATTATTTATTTTATTATTATTTTTTTTGTGAAGTGTTATTAACTCGTAGCCTGTTGATGTTGCAGCTAAAAACGGCTGGATCAAATATACTTTTCGCTGCTGTCACCGAGGTTTCAGATTCAGTACTGAGGGGAGCAGAAACCAATGGGTTTAATGGAATGGTGAACTTTTTTTTCAATAAAAATTTAACATATTGTGGTTAAAAAGAATACCGTCAGGAGTTTCATTTTCAATTTCATGGTGATGTTTCCTTTTCAGTTTAATGGTTTTCAACAAGGTATTCTGAAATTGGCAATGGAGCCATCTGTACTGGGAAGTGCATTTACAGAAGGTGGCCCAGATAGAAAAATTAAACTTGATCGTAATCCGGGAATCGATGAGGTAATTTATTTGTGTATTCTTTTTCTGTAAATATGCTATTTTTCTACATGACTACATTTATATTATTTTCTTGCAATTTCACAGTTATATATAGAAGGATATTTGCAAGCTATGTTGGATACAATGTATAAGCATGAATATCTCAGAGTGAGAGTGATTGATGACCAGGTACATTCGTACCAAAGCCACCGGCACCTGTTATTTAATGGTATAATTATTAACAGCCTTGTTGAATCTAATAATCTTTGTAGGTTGTTCTGAAGAATCTGCCACCAAATAGTGTACTTATAGATGAAATTATGGACCACGTGAAGGGCTTCCTCGTGAGCAAGGGATTATTGACAGGAGAGACTTCATCCTATTCATCACGTCGTCTTCGAGTAGAAAATGCAAGTCTACCTAATTACTCACCCTCACATCCCCCCCCCCTCTTCTCCCCTCTCTAAAATAGAAGTCTCTATATACATGTATATCGGAGTGCATGTATTTTTCTTTTTGGGTTAATTTTGACATCCTGTTTTGAGGTGTGATGGTTTACCGGCTGGCTTTTGCAGGAATGGAGAATTGGTCCAACGGTTTTGACTTTGTGTGAGCACCTGTTTGTAAATTTTGCAATCAGGTGGTTGAGAAAGCAGGCTGGTGATCTGACTTCCAAAGTCAATTGGGATAGTAAGTTAAAGTTTGGTGCTAAAAAAGCCATGGCCCCGCCATCTATTTCAAAACAAGAGAGCAAGGTATCTGTTTGGAGATGGGGTGTAGGACGGTTTGTGTTTGCAGGTATAGTTGCATATATTGATGGTAGATTATGTCGTTCTATTCCTAATCCTGTCGCTAGACGCATTGTTAGTGGGTTTGTATTGAGTTTTCTTGATAAAAACGATGATAACTGAACATAATCATTGTTTTTTTCTTTTTTCCTGTGCGATATACATGTATAAAATGGGTACAAAGAAGAGCAAACCCTTAAAAAGGTTGCGAAATAGGTACATGGGAGAATATATTTACTCCTGGTTGAGATACGAATCAAATAATCCAAGGTCTTCATTTTTGGTATTATCAAATGAATCACTTGAGGTGGGTCAATTAACAACTTGGATTGTGGAGAGATTACCTGAGACAAGTTGATCTAATTGTTTTTTTAGGCCAGATGGATGTTTAAGTTTCCAACAGCCATTTTGCTGTGCATGTTTTGCAAATGGGTGGGCCGAGTTGGTTTGGATAAACTAGTCAAGGCGGCTTCTAAGTGAAATGATTTCTGGTCAAAACTGGTGATCTTTTTTAAATGCGCCAATTTAGCTAAGGTTGAAGCGGGTCTGGACCAAAATGAGCTCCGGTAGAAAGATTGGGTTTAGCCGCTATATTTTTTTAAGGCGCCTGGTATTAAAGGTGGACAAGACGACGATGGTGTAGATGGCATCACGTCATTTAAGTTAGTGGCGGTGGTATTGTAGTTGGCGTCATGGTGGTGTGTGGGGCTGGTAGCAATCCATGATGGTGTAGTTTCAATGACGGAGATGTCACTGTGGTCCTGTGGGTTGGAGGCCAAGTTATTACCACAACTGGCGCGGGGCTCTTGCTCAGTGTCGTGAAGCCTCATCAGCACCTTGCAAGCAGCGGGGCGACCAAACCACATGGTTTAGCTTTCTATAGTT